>CM043018.1:95460984-95742619 GCA_023690525.1 Holotrichia oblita
AATAAATAGTTTTTTTTTTGCTGACGTAGCGGGACCGTATACTACTCGTCATGTTAAAGAGAAAACTTCATATGAACATATGACCTAAAGGTCTTAACTTTTGAGATACAGGGTGATAAAGTTTTCGAAAATAAATAGTTTTTTATTAATTCCTGTAATACCACTTTAGATATTTTAATGAAACGTGGTATACGTGTAGTATGTATCAAGAGGCATTATTGAGTGTTCCCCATTTTTTTTTAATTCCACCAGTGGCGTTCGTACGGAATTTCAGCTACCTACTTTGACAGACGTTTAGGTCACACGTTCATATATAAGTTTATATAAGTTTCCTTTTAAAATACATCATAAAATCGTTCCTAAAATATTGACATTCAATTTCCCCTGAATGTATACAAATAAGACTTTTTAGCTCTTTCGAAAATATGTAGATATATACTTAGTATAATCTCGATAATACACTGACATACAGATAATTAAACTATTCTTACTTGTTTCATATTTTTAAATTACTTTTAGACATGGAGAGATGTTTGTAATTATTACTACTTGTGGTATTTATTGAACCACAAAATAAGAAACGATTTTTAGTATAAATAATAACGTTTTTCCAATCGGACAATTGTAAAAAATTGGAAATTCTTTAACGCATTTAATGATTCATCGTGTTTTTTTAATTATTATTTCTTGTGTTTCGTCGCCGTTGAAATGAAGACTTCTTTATTTTATATATTATTCTTTTCAATCATTAATAAAAAAAAACAAAAAACCAAAAGAAAAAACCATAGTATCCCCTCGTCGAGATTTGAACGCCGTACCTCTAGCGCCGTGGGCCACCGTCCGTTCCGATGCGCCACAGGAGCTCGTAAATTTGAGATATCATATTCTCATATAGAAATATCTAGTACCTATCTGTTTTGAGGAATTTTGGCGACGTTTATCAAAAAATAAGCGGTTTAGAAAGGCGTTGGAACTTTGAAATTTTGGAAATCGTCATTATAAATACGGCCGGTTCGGCGGTCACGTCTGGGAAAGCGTCGTCTTATTGGGGCGTCGGCGCCCCGACGCTGTATTTTTTAGTTTTAATCGGAAAAAATTTTTTTCCCAAAATAACCAAGTACTCGTCGAGGAGAATATGTTCGGACATGAATAGTTTTGGCGTAGCGTTAACCGTTCGGGAGATAAACGCGAATTTCCCACTAATCTGAAAACATCGGGAAATGTCAAGGTCAGTTCGCCGGAAAACCTAGCCATTTGTATAGAACAATCCTTTAGGCGTCTATCGACACCCTACGTGTTGATTTTCCTCCTTCCGTAAGGTCGCAGGAGGGACGCCCAATCAACTCTACAATCACCAATTAGTATAGTAAACTAGTTGACCCCACCCAAACTCTTCGAGTTTGGTCTAAGCTGACCCATCCCAAGTATTCGAATTTAGACTGAACTCTTACGGCCCACCGACCAGCATTTCCGCTAATCTTAACCCGCTCCACAACTTTTAAGCGTCTTCAAGGTAGCTAAGCTAATTCAGAAACCAGCGCCACCTCTAAAATTATTTATATAACAGTAGCCCTGAGTACCTACAATAATATACACGAAACATGCGTGCATTCTGTTAATCTAAACTCCCTCAATAACTTTTAAGTGTGTTAAACACTACTCGGCCTACGGCCTCGATACTTATTTTATATTTTGTCGATTTTTCACGAACCATTTTAATAAATGTCAATGGCGTTCTATGTAGAAACGCTATTTACTTTACACACTGTAAAGTATGACCGTTTCATTACCAGTTACCCTGTATGTTGGTTGACCAATTTTTTAGTGTGTTAAAAATTATTTGGGAAACGCTCTCTTTTTATCCCATCGTACTTACTCTTATTCGTTTGAAAATAAATAATAATAATAATATTACTTATAATAAAATCAAAATACCGTTGATCTCTTAAATACTTAGATAGAGGTATCCCTGTATATATTTTCTACTTCGTACAGATTTTTAATCGACAGAATATGTCGACGTGTCCCAGCTAATGAACTACTAAAATAAAAAAAAAAAAAATTGTTATACGAATTGAGCAGTATGAAAGCAATGTGCATACTTATTTTATTTTTAATCGATTTTTTTCACGGACTATTTTAATAAATCAATGGCATTCTATGTAGAAACGCTCTTTATTTTACATAACTGTAAAGTATGGTCGCTTCATTAGCAGTTACCCTGTATACTTGCTGAATTATGAATTTAAGTCATCATTCTATAATTTATACATTTTATCAAACAGAGTATTGACAAATGTGTTTATCAATATTTTTAATATCGTTGGGAAGAAATTAAATTTTCCCGATAGTAATATGAAAAGAACTAATAAACCCTATAACCTTCTAAGTGTAAAAATCCGTCTTGACAGTTCAGATTTTGATCGCAGACGCGCTAACGTCAACGATTTATTATGAGGGCCGCCTAATGATTTTTGCTATAGTTATTAAAGATGGTATTTTGTACGTCGACGTATTTTAACGTATTTAATTTTGAAATATATTTTTTTGGTAATAAGTAAATGACGTCACGTAGTATTTTTTCCATTATATTACGTAATGAGGTTTTGACGATTACAATTTGAATTTTCGCGTTTCGCGTTAGATGTATTTTTTCAACTATTTTTATTAATAATAACGGAATATATTATTTATAGGTAAAATGTGTATCTATTAGTATATTGACAAATGTTTTTAACATGACGTATATACTTATATTTTTGAAGAGATAACATGTGTTCAGAAATACCATAATATTCAAATTGAGCGCTTGATACATTGCACTAAACATGTATACCTCAGATATGCTGCCATCTATTAAGATACAATGAAGTTATTTGGTAAAGTGCAGTTATATCTACGATTATTTAATTAATCTCAATACTATATGTATATATTATCTTAATGACAATCACAAAATGTTTTACCGAAAAATCAACATGACTCATGATCTCGATGTAAACGCAGAATAAAAAGTCCGTATTGACTAATAAAGTTCAAATTTTGTAGTATTTCTTTATTTATTTTACGTAATGAAGTTATGAACGCTTAAAATTCGATATTTCTTTCAAGTTTTTTATTTAATAATAACGGAATATATTATTTATAGGTGAAATGTGTATCTAATAGAATATTGACAAATGTGTTTATCATGACATATATATCTGTATATTTAGAGAGGCAGCATGTTTTAAGTTATTCCATAATATTCAAATTGCGCGCTTTCTCGCAGTGTAAATAGTTTAAAAAGAAAAAATTTCTAACGGCCTTGATTAGGTATATTAAAAAGCTGTCAGATTACGTATTACAGTAACAAATACGTCCTTACGGGTAATTGTATAAGTGTTAAAGTATAAATATTAAATAAATCTCGTAATATTTAGAAGATAGCAAATTCTTAGGGAATTCAATGTTTACCTGTCAAAGTCGTTGGGTGTTTTTTTTTTTTTTTTTTTGCTGAGGTAGCGGGACCGTATACTACTCGTCATGTTAAAGAGAAAACTTCATATGAACATATGACCTAAAGGTCTTAACTTTTGAGATACAGGGTGATAAAGTTTTCGAAAATAAATAGTTTTTTATTAATTCCTGTAATACCACTTTAGATATTTTAATGAAACGTGGTATACGTGTAGTATGTATCAAGAGGCATTATTGAGTGTTCCCCATTTTTTTTTAATTCCACCAGTGGCGTTCGTACGGAATTTCAGCTACCTACTTTGACAGACGTTTAGGTCACACGTTCATATATAAGTTTCCTTTTTAAAATACATCAAAAAATCGTTCCCTAAAATATTGACATTCAATTTCCCTGAATGTATACAAATAAGACTTTTTGGCTCTTTCGAAAATATGTAGATATATACTTAGTATAATCTCGATAATACACTGACATACAGATAATTAAACTATTCTTACTTGTTTCATATTTTTAAATTACTTTTAGACATAGAGAGATGTTTGTAATGATTACTACTTGTGTTATTTATTGAACCACAAAATAAGAAACGATTTTTAGTATAAATAATAACGTTTTTCCAATCGGACTATTGTAAAAAATTGGAAATTCTTTAACGCATTTAATGATTCCTCGTGTTTTTTTTTTAATTATTATTTCTTGTGTTTCGTCGCCGTTGAAATGAAGACTTCTTTATTTTATATATTATTCTTTTCAATCATTAATAAAAAAAAAAAAAAAAAAAGAAAAAAAGCCATAGTACCCCTCGTCGAGATTTGAACGCCGTACCTCTACCGCCATGGGCCAGCGTCCGTTCCCCTACGCCACGGAAGCTCGTAAATTCTCAAATCGTATGGCGATATAGAAATGTGTAGTATCTGTTTTGACGTATTTTGGGGATGTTTTCAAAAAATAACCGGTTTAGAAAGGCGTTGGAAGTTTGAAATTTTGGAAATCGTCATTATAAATACGGCCGGTTCGGCGGTCCCGTCTGGGAAAGCGTCGTCTTATTGGGCGTCGGCGCCCCGACGCTGTATTTTTTAGTTTTAATCGGAAAAAAATTTTTTCCCCAAAATAACCAAGTACTCGTCGAGGAGAATATGTTCGGACATGAATAGTTTTGGCGTAGCGTTAACCGTTCGGGAGATATAAGCGCTCAAAGTTCGGTCAAACGCGAATTTTTAATTCGTATGCTAATCTTACAGGATTCGGACGTTGGCCTGCGGCGAAATCTAATAATTTTTATAGAAAAATCCTTTCCCGTCGATCGGCACCCCCCTTTTCGAGTTTAGTCCTTCCGTAAGGTCGCAGGAGGGACGCCCATTTACCCCAACGACAGCTATTATTATATAGTAAAAAGAGCGGAATATGGCCGACTTTGATTGAATAAAACCCGCTATACAGGCACTTTCCAAAATGAATGTCCATATTTCAGGGAACGTTTTTTTTTTTTTTTTTTTGCTGGACGTAGCGGGATCGTATATTAGTCGTCATGATAAAAAGAAAACTTCATATGAACATATGACCTAAAGGCCTTAACTTTTGAGATACAGGGTGATAAAGTTTTCGAAAATAAATAGTTTTTTTTTTTGCTGGACGTCGCGGGACCGTATATTACTCGTCATGTTAAAGAGAAAACTTCATATGAACATATGACCTAAAGGTCTTAACTTTTGAGATACAGGGTGATAAAGTTTTCGAAAATAAATAGTTTTTTATTAATTCCTGTAATACCACTTTAGATATTTTAATGAAACGTGGTATACGTGTAGTATGTATCAAGAGGCATTATTGAGTGTTCCCCATTTTTTTTTAATTCCACCAGTGGCGTTCGTACGGAATTTCAGCTACCTACTTTGACAGACGTTTAGGTCACACGTTCATATATAAGTTTATATAAGTTTCCTTTTTAAAATACATCATAAAATCGTTCCCTAAAATATTGACATTCAATTTCCCCTGTACATTGGAGAACGGAGAAAAAAAAATTGACCCCTTAAAGGCGCGCTGGAGAGAAATAAAAAAAGAATGTATACACATAAGACTTTTTGGCTCTTTCGAAAATATGTAGATATATACTTAGTATAATCTCGATAATACACTGACATACAGATAATTAAACTATTCTTACTTGTTTCATATTTTTAAATTACTTTTAGACATAGAGAGATGTTTGTAATGATTACTACTTGTGTTATTTATTGAACCACAAAATAAGAAACGATTTTTAGTATAAATAATAACGTTTTTCCAATCGGACTATTGTAAAAAATTGGAAATTCTTTAACGCATTTAATGATTCCTCGTGTTTTTTTTAATTATTATTTCTTGTGTTTCGTCGCCGTTGAAATGAAGACTTCTTTATTTTATATATTATTCTTTTCAATCATTAATAAAAAAAAAAAAACAAAAAACGAAAGAAAAAGCCATAGTACCCCTCGTCGAGATTTGAACGCCGTACCTCTACCGCCGTGGGCCAGCGTCCGTTCCTCTACGCCACGGAAGCTCGTAAATTCTCAAATCGTATGGCGATATAGAAATGTGTAGTATCTGTTTTGACGTATTTTGGGGATGTTTTGCAAAAAATAACCGGTTTAGAAAGGCGTTGGAAGTTTGAAATTTTGGAAATCGTCATTATAAATACGGCCGGTTCGGCGGTCCCGTCTGGGAAAGCGTCGTCTTATTGGGCGTCGGCGCCCCGACGCTGTATTTTTTAGTTTTAATCGGAAAAAAAAATTTTTCCCCAAAATAACCAAGTACTCGTCGAGGAGAATATGTTCGGACATGAATAGTTTTGGCGTAGCGTTAACCGTTCGGGAGATATAAGCGCTCAAAGTTCGGTCAAACGCGAATTTTTAATTCGTATGCTAATCTTACAGGATTCGGACGTTGGCCTGCGGCGAAATCTAATAATTTTTATAGAAAAATCCTTTCCCCGTCGATCGGCACCCCCTTTTCGAGTTTAGTCCTTCCGTAAGGTCGCAGGAGGGATGCCCATTTACCCCTGCGACAGCTATTATTATAGTAAAGAGCGGAATATGGCCGACTTTGATTGAATAAAACCCGCTATACAGGCACTTTCCAAAATGAATGTCCATATTTCAGGGAACGTTTTTTTTTTTTTTTTTTTTTTTGCTGGACGTAGCGGGATCGTATATTAGTCGTCATGATAAAAAGAAAACTTCATATGAACATATGACCTAAAGGCCTTAACTTTTGAGATACAGGGTGATAAAGTTTTCGAAAATAAATAGTTTTTTTTTTTGCTGGACGTCGCGGGACCGTATATTACTCGTCATGTTAAAGAGAAAACTTCATATGAACATATGACCTAAAGGTCTTAACTTTTGAGATACAGGGTGATAAAGTTTTCGAAAATAAATAGTTTTTTATTAATTCCTGTAATACCACTTTAGATATTTTAATGAAACGTGGTATACGTGTAGTATGTATCAAGAGGCATTATTGAGTCTTCCCATTTTTTTTAATTCCACCAGTGGCGTTCGTACGGAATTTCAGCTACCTACTTTGACAGACGTTTAGGTCACACGTTCATATATAAGTTTATATAAGTTTCCTTTTTAAAATACATCATAAAATCGTTCCCTAAAATATTGACATTCAATTTCCCCTGTACATTGGAGAACGGAGAAAAAAAATTGACCCCCTTAAAGGCGCGCTGGAGAGAAATAAAAAAAGAATGTATACACATAAGACTTTTTGGCTCTTTCGAAAATATGTAGATATATACTTAGTATAATCTCGATAATACACTGACATACAGATAATTAAACTATTCTTACTTGTTTCATATTTTTAAATTACTTTTAGACATAGAGAGATGTTTGTAATGATTACTACTTGTGTTATTTATTGAACCACAAAATAAGAAACGATTTTTAGTATAAATAATAACGTTTTTCCAATCGGACTATTGTAAAAAATTGGAAATTCTTTAACGCATTTAATGATTCCTCGTGTTTTTTTAATTATTATTTCTTGTGTTTCGTCGCCGTTGAAATGAAGACTTCTTTATTTTATATATTATTCTTTTCAATCATTAATAAAAAAAAAAAACAAAAAACGAAAGAAAAAAGCCATAGTACCCCTCGTCGAGATTTGAACGCCGTACCTCTACCGCCGTGGGCCAGCGTCCGTTCCTCTACGCCACGGAAGCTCGTAAATTCTCAAATCGTATGGCGATATAGAAATGTGTAGTATCTGTTTTGACGTATTTTGGGGATGTTTTGCAAAAAATAACCGGTTTAGAAAGGCGTTGGAAGTTTGAAATTTTGGAAATCGTCATTATAAATACGGCCGGTTCGGCGGTCCCGTCTGGGAAAGCGTCGTCTTATTGGGCGTCGGCGCCCCGACGCTGTATTTTTTAGTTTTAATCGGAAAAAAATTTTTCCCCAAAATAACCAAGTACTCGTCGAGGAGAATATGTTCGGACATGAATAGTTTTGGCGTAGCGTTAACCGTTCGGGAGATATAAGCGCTCAAAGTTCGGTCAAACGCGAATTTTTAATTCGTATGCTAATCTTACAGGATTCGGACGTTGGCCTGCGGCGAAATCTAATAATTTTTATAGAAAAATCCTTTCCCCGTCGATCGGCACCCCCTTTTCGAGTTTAGTCCTTCCGTAAGGTCGCAGGAGGGATGCCCATTTACCCCTGCGACAGCTATTATTATAGTAAAGAGCGGAATATGGCTGTCTTGATTGAATAAAACCCGCTATACAGGCACTTTCCAAAATGAATGTCCATATTTCAGGGAAGGTTTTTTTTTTTTTTTTTTTTTTTTTTGCTGGACGTAGCGGGATCGTATATTAGTCGTCATGATAAAAAGAAAACTTCATATGAACATATGACCTAAAGGTCTTAGCTTTTGAGATACAGGGTGATAAAGTTTTCGAAAATAAATAGTTTTTTTTTTTGCTGAGGTAGCGGGACCGTATACTACTCGTCATGTTAAAGAGAAAACTTCATATGAACATATGACCTAAAGGTCTTAACTTTTGAGATACAGGGTGATAAAGTTTTCGAAAATAAATAGTTTTTTATTAATTCCTGTAATACCACTTTAGATATTTTAATGAAACGTGGTATACGTGTAGTATGTATCAAGAGGCATTATTGAGTGTTCCCCATTTTTTTTAATTCCACCAGTGGCGTTCGTACGGAATTTCAGCTACCTACTTTGACAGACGTTTAGGTCACACGTTCATATATAAGTTTATATAAGTTTCCTTTTTTAAAATACATCATAAAATCGTTCCCTAAAATATTGACATTCAATTTCCCCTGAATGTATACAAATAAGACTTTTAGCTCTTTCGAAAATATGTAGATATATACTTAGTATAATCTCGATAATACACTGACATACAGATAATTAAACTATTCTTACTTGTTTCATATTTTTAAATTACTTTTAGACATGGAGAGATGTTTGTAATTATTACTACTTGTGGTATTTATTGAACCACAAAATAAGAAACGATTTTTAGTATAAATAATAACGTTTTTCCAATCGGACAATTGTAAAAAATTGGAAATTCTTTAACGCATTTAATGATTCATCGTGTTTTTTAATTATTATTTCTTGTGTTTCGTCGCCGTTGAAATGAAGACTTCTTTATTTTATATATTATTCTTTTCAATCATTAATAAAAAAAAACAAAAAACCAAAGAAAAAAACCATAGTATCCCTCGTCGAGATTTGAACGCCGTACCTCTAGCGCCGTGGGCCACCGTCCGTTCCGATGCGCCACAGGAGCTCGTAAATTCGAGATATCATATTCTCATATAGAAATATCTAGTACCTATCTGTTTTGAGGAATTTTGGCGACGTTTATCAAAAAATAAGCGGTTTAGAAAGGCGTTGGAACTTTGAAATTTTGGAAATCGTCATTATAAATACGGCCGGTTCGGCGGTCACGTCTGGGAAAGCGTCGTCTTATTGGGCGTCGGCGCCCCGACGCTGTATTTTTTAGTTTTAATCGGAAAAATTTTTTTTCCCCAAAATAACCAAGTACTCGTCGAGGAGAATATGTTCGGACATGAATAGTTTTGGCGTAGCGTTAACCGTTCGGGAGATAAACGCGAATTTCCCACTAATCTGAAAACATCGGGAAATGTCAAGGTCAGTTCGCCGGAAAACCTAGCCATTTGTATAGAACAATCCTTTAGGCGTCTATCGACACCCTACGTGTTGATTTTCCTCCTTCCGTAAGGTCGCAGGAGGGACGCCCAATCAACTCTACAATCACCAATTAGTATAGTAAAAGAGCGGAATATGGCTGTCTTGATTGAATAAAACCCGCTATACAGGCACTTTCCAAAATGAATGTCCATATTTCAGGGAAGGGTTTTTTTTTTTTTTTTGCTGGACGTAGCGGGATCGTATATTAGTCGTCATGATAAAAAGAAAACTTCATATGAACATATGACCTAAAGGTCTTAGCTTTTGAGATACAGGGTGATAAAGTTTTCGAAAATAAATAGTTTTTTTTTTTTGCTGAGGTAGCGGGACCGTATACTACTCGTCATGTTAAAGAGAAAACTTCATATGAACATATGACCTAAAGGTCTTAACTTTTGAGATACAGGGTGATAAAGTTTTCGAAAATAAATAGTTTTTTATTAATTCCTGTAATACCACTTTAGATATTTTAATGAAACGTGGTATACGTGTAGTATGTATCAAGAGGCATTATTGAGTGTTCCCCATTTTTTTTTAATTCCACCAGTGGCGTTCGTACGGAATTTCAGCTACCTACTTTGACAGACGTTTAGGTCACACGTTCATATATAAGTTTATATAAGTTTCCTTTTTAAAATACATCATAAAATCGTTCCCTAAAATATTGACATTCAATTTCCCCTGAATGTATACAAATAAGACTTTTTAGCTCTTTCGAAAATATGTAGATATATACTTAGTATAATCTCGATAATACACTGACATACAGATAATTAAACTATTCTTACTTGTTTCATATTTTTAAATTACTTTTAGACATGGAGAGATGTTTGTAATTATTACTACTTGTGGTATTTATTGAACCACAAAATAAGAAACGATTTTTAGTATAAATAATAACGTTTTTCCAATCGGACAATTGTAAAAAATTGGAAATTCTTTAACGCATTTAATGATTCATCGTGTTTTTTTAATTATTATTTCTTGTGTTTCGTCGCCGTTGAAATGAAGACTTCTTTATTTTATATATTATTCTTTTCAATCATTAATAAAAAAAAACAAAAAACCAAAGAAAAAAACCATAGTATCCCTCGTCGAGATTTGAACGCCGTACCTCTAGCGCCGTGGGCCACCGTCCGTTCCGATGCGCCACAGGAGCTCGTAAATTCGAGATATCATATTCTCATATAGAAATATCTAGTACCTATCTGTTTTGAGGAATTTTGGCGACGTTTATCAAAAAATAAGCGGTTTAGAAAGGCGTTGGAACTTTGAAATTTTGGAAATCGTCATTATAAATACGGCCGGTTCGGCGGTCACGTCTGGGAAAGCGTCGTCTTATTGGGCGTCGGCGCCCCGACGCTGTATTTTTTAGTTTTAATCGGAAAAAATTTTTTTCCCCAAAATAACCAAGTACTCGTCGAGGAGAATATGTTCGGACATGAATAGTTTTGGCGTAGCGTTAACCGTTCGGGAGATAAACGCGAATTTCCCACTAATCTGAAAACATCGGGAAATGTCAAGGTCAGTTCGCCGGAAAACCTAGCCATTTGTATAGAACAATCCTTTAGGCGTCTATCGACACCCTACGTGTTGATTTTCCTCCTTCCGTAAGGTCGCAGGAGGGACGCCCAATCAACTCTACAATCACCAATTAGTATAGTAAAAGAGCGGAATATGGCTGTCTTGATTGAATAAAACCCGCTATACAGGCACTTTCCAAAATGAATGTCCATATTTCAGGGAAGGGTTTTTTTTTTTTTTTTTTGCTGGACGTAGCGGGATCGTATATTAGTCGTCATGATAAAAAGAAAACTTCATATGAACATATGACCTAAAGGTCTTAGCTTTTGAGATACAGGGTGATAAAGTTTTCGAAAATAAATAGTTTTTTTTTTTGCTGAGGTAGCGGGACCGTATACTACTCGTCATGTTAAAGAGAAAACTTCATATGAACATATGACCTAAAGGTCTTAACTTTTGAGATACAGGGTGATAAAGTTTTCGAAAATAAATAGTTTTTTATTAATTCCTGTAATACCACTTTAGATATTTTAATGAAACGTGGTATACGTGTAGTATGTATCAAGAGGCATTATTGAGTGTTCCCCATTTTTTTTTTAATTCCACCAGTGGCGTTCGTACGGAATTTCAGCTACCTACTTTGACAGACGTTTAGGTCACACGTTCATATATAAGTTTATATAAGTTTCCTTTTTAAAATACATCATAAAATCGTTCCCTAAAATATTGACATTCAATTTCCCCTGAATGTATACAAATAAGACTTTTTAGCTCTTTCGAAAATATGTAGATATATACTTAGTATAATCTCGATAATACACTGACATACAGATAATTAAACTATTCTTACTTGTTTCATATTTTTAAATTACTTTTAGACATGGAGAGATGTTTGTAATTATTACTACTTGTGGTATTTATTGAACCACAAAATAAGAAACGATTTTTAGTATAAATAATAACGTTTTTCCAATCGGACAATTGTAAAAAATTGGAAATTCTTTAACGCATTTAATGATTCATCGTGTTTTTTAATTATTATTTCTTGTGTTTCGTCGCCGTTGAAATGAAGACTTCTTTATTTTATATATTATTCTTTTCAATCATTAATAAAAAAAAACAAAAAACCAAAGAAAAAAACCATAGTATCCCTCGTCGAGATTTGAACGCCGTACCTCTAGCGCCGTGGGCCACCGTCCGTTCCGATGCGCCACAGGAGCTCGTAAATTCGAGATATCATATTCTCATATAGAAATATCTAGTACCTATCTGTTTTGAGGAATTTTGGCGACGTTTATCAAAAAATAAGCGGTTTAGAAAGGCGTTGGAACTTTGAAATTTTGGAAATCGTCATTATAAATACGGCCGGTTCGGCGGTCACGTCTGGGAAAGCGTCGTCTTATTGGGCGTCGGCGCCCCGACGCTGTATTTTTTAGTTTTAATCGGAAAAATTTTTTTTTTCCCCAAAATAACCAAGTACTCGTCGAGGAGAATATGTTCGGACATGAATAGTTTTGGCGTAGCGTTAACCGTTCGGGAGATAAACGCGAATTTCCCACTAATCTGAAAACATCGGGAAATGTCAAGGTCAGTTCGCCGGAAAACCTAGCCATTTGTATAGAACAATCCTTTAGGCGTCTATCGACACCCTACGTGTTGATTTTCCTCCTTCCGTAAGGTCGCAGGAGGGACGCCCAATCAACTCTACAATCACCAATTAGTATAGTAAATAGTCCGTGGTTATTCTAACAGTACATATATATTTATAGCTATCTTTATAGTTCATTGATATGTATATGTTCTGTTGACCTACTCACACTTTGCAGTTTTGCTACGTAAGGTGTATTGAATTGCTTCTACATTGTTGTCCAAAGCTAAAACACGTCTTCAAAAGCAAATGTCATTTAGTACCAATTATTATAGAATTAGAAATTAATTGTGGTAATAAATGCGCGAGTAGGTGAATTTGCGACTAATAACTTCTGTAGTATTTAACAATAATGACAGGCACCTAATCACGCATAATGGGGAATAAATATAACTAAACAATTGTAATAAACTTATGCATTACATGCATTAAGTTACATTAAATTTGCTTTAACTGTCAATTGGTCCAAGAATGAATTTTTAAATACCTATTGATTACTTCATATATCACATATTGTTAGATAATTTTGAGATTAATATATATTACATAGGTACTTCTAACAAATATTTGACAAAAACCTGATAATCCTTTATGAGATTCTTTATTAATATATTTTTCGTATTTCGTGTTGTTAAGGAAACGTCAAAAGTTACGGTTTTCTCATAATAGAATTATAATTACCATGTAATTTGGAACATACTACTTCATACAATTTTGGCTTTTTTTCATGAGTGCATGGCTCGCACGTCCTCAAGCAAGTACAAAAATATTTAGATATAGTTTTTTACATATAGATTCCTTAGCAAAAAAATATTATTTAATTTAAATTTGAGTTAGGTTAATAGTATATAGTACATTGGGAAGCTGATGCTAAATGTATACACATACATACATATGTCGTAGTCTCTTTATAAAAGAACGTGATTAATATATGATTTTGATGAGATTCTCGTAATGCTTATTCTATTCACACGTATGTAGGATGTTCCATCATAGCGCGTGTCTTGTATTTTACTTTCGGAGAAAAGTTTGAAAACATATTTGAACATTTTTAAGTGTTACATAGTAATTAGAAAACTTTTTAATTTCATTCGCAAAATGTGTTTCACATTTGACTAATTTAAATGTGATGCTTATATTTCTGTTTGTTTTTCATTAATTATAGAGTCTTTATCAGTGGAGATGCAATTATGAGGTGGCTTATAGACGAAATTATGTATTTCGATGAAATATGATATGCTTAATATTATGACTAAAGCTAATAAAATAAAAATAACTAACTTCGAAGCTTTCCAAGTCAAGACCTAGTTAAAACTAATCACTTGAAATAGAAAATACGACTTAAACTTAAACATTTGTTTAAATTATTGTTTTATTCAACATAATTACAGTACTCAATCAACAATATAGTTTCTTCTATGTCGTTGAATGAGAACGCCACGTGCTACTCACGCAGGTATTGAAGATGCGTAGGTTTGTCTGTTTAACATTTAATTTTAATATGAATACATAACAAAAAACAACTAACTAAAGAAACTAATTTTGAAAGAAAAAGACAATATACTTCTTCAGCTTGAATTTTAGATTTACCGGTTGCCTATGCCAGAATTTAGACCGCCTTGGCATAGGTTCCAGTTAACAGTCAGTGTCTTTTTATTGATATAGTATCTTAGTTATTGTTATGTCGGAAACACTCGAGGGTCAGTGGTGGTGGTGGTCAAGTAGCGTACTCTCACGAGTACGCTACTTGATATTTCATTGTGTAGGCTTCTCCTGCATCAGTTTAAACTTTGATATTGGCGTTTGGGAATGACTGGTAACATAAACTATGCTCGGTAAAATTTCAGCTCAACCGATCGTGTTCTGTAGTAGACTAATGGAAAAGTTATTCACTTACACTACATTCAATGAATAAAACCGCGGTTTGTATTGTATCCCGGTTGGATAAAAAAAATTACCGATCGTATTTTGCCCACCATTGTTTTGGCTGACGATAATTTCTACGTTCATGGAGGCGTAAGTGAGTTTGCTTTCATCACAATATGTAGATGTATGCTGTTTTGTAACATGGATTGCATAATTATTACTTATGTCACAAGTAATGTACGGTCAAGGTTGTGCGTTTGCAAACTGAGATGTATCTGAGGTCTGCAACATATCTGAGATCACAGAAGTGCTTACGACGCAAGTTTCATACAATAATTTTCAACTTGAGGTAATAGAGACAAAAAAGCGTTTCTCAAAGTTTCTGAGATCTGTACATCAATAAGTGTCTAGTAGTTCATGATCGTGATGCGTTGTAATTATTCTTTTATTAAAAGTTTGTTAGATTCCTAGCCTGATCTTCAATACCACGTGCACAATAAGCAAGTTATTTTTTAATTTTGTTTGGAATTGAGTTTTATGTTTTTGGCAAACTGCACGTTACTGGTTTGAATTACAGTTATTTAAACATTTTAATTATTTATTTTATATCATATATATTTAATGTACAATATATCAACAACTTATTTATCCTTTTCACACAACTTTAGGTGGCCATTTGAGATATTTTGAAAATTTTAATTAGGATTTTTCAGGAGAATGTAAGATTGTTTGAAACCGAGTATCAAATGGTAATATCTATGTATGTATATATTATTTTGTAGAACATGGAATACCAAATACTTGATATTTTCTGTTCTTAAAACAATTTCATAATAATCTCTTATCATTCAAAGTAACAATTTTGCTGGTAGCTACATTTTAGGAAATTAAGTAAGTCATTTGATAACGAGTTCAAGAATATTCAATTCTATTTTTAGTCAACAGTTCAATGATTACAATGTTTGTAAAAATAAAGTTGTTACTGTATATTTGCGCGCTGTCAAGATGATAATAATAGCGTGTATTTAACAGTTCATTGAGCTTTCTTAATGTAAATCAATATTTGTCAATAAGGTTCTAATGAATACATTAAATAATATTATAGAATTGAGGTATTTGCGTGCTTTTTGCTCACGTTTTATAATAAAATTTGGCATTAGAGCATTAACTATCGCCATTTAAAATAATGTAACTTTGATTTTGGTACTTTTATTTAAAATGCCGTCTATCAAACAAGTTTTAAGATGTATTTCTATTTGTTACCAAATGGAATACTTGTAACACGTCTTTATAGACATTTGCTCATTATAATAATTTTTTGTATGGTGTCAACAGTGTGCAATATAACGGATATTGCAAATTTTATATCCAATAATATTTCTGTTAGGAATGTTACCTTGTAACAGTTGTAATATTTATTTAAGTCTCTGTAAAAATTAAACCTAATGAAGGAACAATCCGAAAATTAGCTGTTGTATCTGTATTATTATTATAATGAGTACCTCCTAGTAACAATGCGAAAGTAATAAATCTCAATTACTGCGTAGAAAAGACGATATCTTTTGTGTTTGATTTTGACATTTTAATTTATCTATTTATATAACTAAACATGTAGTAATAGTATTATTATATATACTTGCACAATATTTTTGCGAATATAGTGTGTATATCCAGGAAGAACTTTGCTTTGTAATTTCGCATCCTTGATGTGGAGTCGGCGATTGAATGGAACATTGTCTCGCTTAATGTTTATGACATATTAAAATAACCCACGCTTTAACATATTGTAACGTAAAGCAAGGATACAAAAGCATGTCGTGAGCCTTATGGTGAAGTAATGTAGAAAGTTTTGTTGCTGTACATGCTTTGATATTTAAAGAATTTAACATTTCTTTTCAGATGATTTTGTAAGTACTTACTACTACACTTCCAAGTTGGTACTCAATATTTATTAATCCACTGTATCAAATGCTTAAGTGAAGTTTAAGTTAAGTTCAAAGATTCGTACCAGGGCCGTGAGAATGGAATATTCAGGCAAAAAGTCATATTGCGGTGAAGTGCTTTATGCTTTTTGACGAAAGAACTAATTTTACCGTACATGAGTCTCTGAAATAATTTGAATGGAATAGATTGACAGGTAGTTATTCAAGTCCATTTAGATTTAGATTTAATTAAGAGTGATATTCCGCTGCGGACCTATTGATTCATTGTGTCACTTTGACCTGTAAGCTGCTGGGGTTTATCCGCTCTCAGAACTCCCTATCCAGTCTAAGAGCTTTAATAAACTGCAATAGCTGTGATGATTTCAGAGAAAGTATTTATTCTTCGTCTATGACGTCTTTACCCAGATAATTGGCTCGGGTTTCCGTGATAGCTGTGCAGTTAGATGTTTCGGATTTTCATCTTCAGCCCTGCAGAACCTGCAGTTGCTATTCTGTTTTAGACCTATTCTTGTTTTGTGTTCACCAAGCTGGCAATGCAATGTAAGAAAGCGCGTGAAGATGCATAGTTTATTTCTGCTTAGTTCTAGCAAAGTTTTTGCTTTATGCTTGTTGTGGTTTTCAAGGAATACCTTGGAGTGCCTCAAACCAGGGAGATTTTCCCAGAGGGATACTCTGGGCCTCTCTTCTCTATCTTTGAGTTCTTTTTTGTAGGTGCTCATCTCTGTACCCCAGAAAGGCTTCGGTCTCTCAAACTTGTGGCTTCCTTCCTTTCAGTATGACCTGGTAGCCAACATAATGCAACTCTCTTTTTCTTAAGTAGGTTGTTTAGTTTGTTAAGACATTCTCAGACTAATTTCGACCTGATGATGTCAGAACTCAGTGCCATTATGGCTGCTTGACTATCGGAGAAAATTGCAACGCTTTCTTTTTTTTTCTGTCCAGGTTCGGTTAAGTACATCTTCCAATAGCGTTGATCTTGGCTTGCAAGACGCTGGAGTATATTTCCATTCGCTGGGAGTATTTGATTCCTGGCCCAAATATCCCTGTACCTGCTCCTTTGTCGGTCCACATACCATTTTATGGTGTTTTCTTTTAGGGAGTAGGTGGAGGTTCTCTCTTATTACTTAGCTTTGTAACGAAATTCCTTTCGAAGCAATATTTGGCCATTTCATCGTTCGGTAGATTTAGAAGTGGGGATATTCAAGTCCATAGTACTAATATATCATATCTGTCAATTTTCCATAGTTCAATAACACTGTCTTTATCTTTAAATATCATTTTAAATTAATGTTACTCTATGGTGAAAGAATATTTGAGTGAATGCAATAATTGGCATTTAATTGGTAAATTTCTGAAAAATAACGAAAGATTAAATACCGTTTACAGCTACTTATTAAAAGACAATTGAAAAATAATTAACTATGAAAGTATCAACTTAAATATTCTAATCTATATAATTTATCAGGAAGGTTCTTTTTCTTGATAAATTATCTCGGCAACAGAAATGCAGTATTTGCACCTAACATAGATATATGCGATAATTTGAGGTTCATGTTACGTATTCTAGTGTTTAGAAGGAATTAATATCAACCTAGAATCGTAATTTACAGTTAAGAAGGTTGTAGCACTGAAACTTTGTATGTTTCAATATTCCTTCTGATCATTATAATAATTAGAATTCACATTAATTTATTTCAATATTTTCTATTTCGTTCTTGTGTCAATTACCAAAAACATTTTAGATCAATGGCGATGGTTAAAATTTGTAGTTTGGCATTTGGTGGTTTGTTGATATATCATTTTTAATACTGCATGGTCGTTTTGTAGTTTGATTTTTGTAGTATTTATTCATACCTTTTTTTTTACAATTAGCATTTCCCACTCATTTGGAGTTAATTTTTGGTCTGTTTTTATTATTACTTCTTTAATATCTATTGTTCGATTTTTGTTCTACAAAATGAACGCCTGTCTTGTAGTGCAGCTTTGAGAGCACGTGACTATTTCTTGGTCATGAAATTCAAACTGTTTATTTTCATCTCTGAAAGCACATATAATTAATTCAATACTTGAACTTGAACAAATGAGTCCACTTTTTCATCATCTATTAGTCAACTTTAGTTATTACGTTTATGATGCTAGAGTTACCGAAAAAGTTGTTAAATATTTGAGTACCATAGATCTTATCTAGGTCTTGTAGATATTATGTTATAGTGTAGTTGTAGCTATCATAATCTTATAATTTATTTGTCGTTGCTTTATAAAAGATACACTATTAAATTATCTGTCCCCTCATTAAAAGGTGATGAAATTCCGAATCGGGAAACAAAAAATATGTATATGTAATATGCAATTCGGACACTATTATTGGTATGGATGGTAATTGTTAGTATAATGTGTATACTATATTGGAGTTAGTACGTAAATTGAGTCCTTGTCAAACCCAACAATGGGACATAATAAGAATATATACTCCCAGGTTCTTTTCAGATTTGCATCACGCGGCGTAACCTGATATCCGCTGCACGGTGTATGTTCGTAGGTATGCATATATGTATTACCTACACATTACTTTTAATATACATACCTATGTATGTATATATGCAGAAGTATATGCTGCGCTGTATACAGTGTTGGTCAAAAATGGAGGACCACGCAAATGCATATGTATACAGTTCATGTAATGGATCTTTAGACACACGTCATTGTTTGATGACGTAAGCAAAGATTGTCGGTTAATCTACCTATCCTTATTTAATATCGGTGTCGAATATTCAAGCGCGAAAAATACGTATGTCTGCAATACAAATCATATCTAGACTACTGCCTTAATCAAGTGTCAGATTGTACATCATTAGTATTCATTGTCATAACTTATTTGCAATATGACAGATTTATATAATAGAACTTTATTAAAAAGTCGAAATTCATCTTATAGATGCTCTCTAAACTTTATAATCAAACGTAATGCGTGTTTTAGGTTAATGCTCAATTGGTAGAATCCTAACCATAGAAAAATCCTAACCTGCTTTGTGTGTCAGAAATGTATATTTTAATGCATTATGTATATAGTGCTTGACTTGAACTAGAAGTACCGATTTGATTCGTACGCATAAAAATCGATGACGTGCGTCTAAAGATCGATTACACGAACTGAGTTATACTTATCCTGATTGGATTATTTCATGTGAATAGATATAAAAACGTGAATAGTTTGGGTAAAATACAAATATCGATAATAGAGATTAATTCTCCATAAAAATTGCGTATGTGCTGATGTTAATGCTGATGGATAACAACAGACCTTTCGCACTTGTTCAGAAGTAAGTAATTATTAAGTTAAATAAATAAAATGTAAAAAATCAATTACGCCTTTACCGTTGTATCAATTTTGCAAGAAAATTATAAACATACAATTATTTTATTTCAAAATGTGTTAATATTTGTCCGATTTGAATGAAAACGCAAAAGAAGATAATTTTATAATAAATGTATATATGTTCAGAATTTTCCAGCGTCTGTATGTCTATTAACTGTGCAAGAATATATCCACTTTCCTTTTATTTCCTTTAAGCTTAATTAATAATATTGATATTTATTTTTAAAACTTTGACCACATTTCGGCACGCTCTGGAGAAGTCAGCATACTATGGAAGAAATTTGGTTCATTTTTATTATATATTGGCTCAAAGATTTTAGACCTATGTTTGTTCATTTAATATTACAAGTAGGGCTGGGCGAAGTATGGATACATCGTCTACTTAGATATTGATGCTTTCGATCCGACGCCTAGAAATCGATATCAATCCAAAGATATTAGCGTACGAGGAATTTGTACTACGATATTGTAAAAAGTCTTGAAGCGATGTTTATTAATCCATAAAAAGTAATTAAATAGTAATGGAACATGTCAATATGTAATATATGCAATTGCTGAGTAATAGTAGTTAGTAGATTAACATAAACTAATACCAAGGTATTTATACCAAGGCATCGATTCAAGGTATCGATTCTTAAGTATCGATACTTGTACTCGGAATCGGTACCATGCACAGAATCGATACATTGGTAAATTTCGATGCCTCGGTTGGCATCGATGCCCCATACCGAAAATGTCGGTATCGCCCAGCCCTAACTACAAGTATACTACTTTCTTTAAGGTAACATTTGGAAGCGATTGTTCATACAACAGTTTATTTATCTATTTTGTGTTGATTATTCAAATTTCCAACTAAAAATATTAAAGACCAATAGCATTCCCAAAATTATTCAGTACATTTATATACTTAATAAGATATAATAATGTATTGAATAATTTATAAGTTATGTTAATAAATGCAACATTTCCTGATGCTTGGTATGTAGGAATAATACTGAGATTGTAAATATGTCCATTTTGGTTGACGGCTCAGTCAATTAATTTTTAAATAAATAAACAGTTATAAAATAAACAAAAATACACATTAATTGATAATCAATTTTGCAATAGACTGTAGCATTATATCTATGTATTAACCTACGTAATCAGTCGTGCCCGGTTTGTTGCCTTTGAAAATTTCAACAATGCGTTATGACTAACTAATTGCGAAAGGCAAAGGTTCGGAACGAAATCTAAGCCGGCGACGACGATAAATAAATAGACATATATACAAACGTGCAGGACTCAGAAGGATGTGTAGGGAGGCGTTTCAACGCTGTTCCGTCATTCTCTATCTCTTGGTCTCCTTCACTGTACAGCAGAGTTTAAAATTGTGACATATTGTTCTTCCTACGCCGTGCTATGTAAACACAAATCCAAGAAATTATTATTTATAGTTGCGGCATACCACTGAAGAAAGATAGAATGTCTTTGGGTAGATGTTGTAGGCATTGGAGTTACGGTGTTATCGATATGAACGAACAACGAAGCACTGTCTATTAACTACAGACGGTGTAATATTTATTATGACTCGAGAAGACTTGCTGTCAATTATGATATCTTCATTATATGTACTGTTTAAGTGTCATTGTATCGAAATTAAACATTAAATACTATTGGTATTAAATCTGAATTGTGAAAAATTTTAATGAGATGTTTAAATCATATTTTTTAGATAAATTTACATATGTGCACGTGCGCATGTATATATAAAGTAATGGTTTATTGTTCTTACTAACTAGTGCAATATCGTTTCATTTTACAGAAAATAATAAATGATCCTTCGCCTTTTCTATTGTTTTTTAATTGGTTGTATAAATATCCCAAGAAAAGACAATAGGCTGGGCCTACTAGCGTAGGTTCCTAATCAATTCAATGTAAGCGCTAGAAAGAGTCTTGAGTGTTATTAGTAGGTATACGTGATACTTAAATAGAATTCTGAGCATTGATATTCAGTAGAACAACGGATATTACTTTTACAAAATACCACTGCACCTTTCATTTCCGGCACTAAAATATTTTTTATATATTTTTATTCTGTAGAATATATTATAGGTAATGTCATGAATATTATTAGATTTGGTATTTAAAAATATGACACGTATGTATAACTGAAAATATGTCGAAAACAGATTCACACCATGCATTGAAAGACCAGACTGTAGGCAATTTAGGAACAACAGTTAATACTTAACGTAACGTGCATATAGCAATAGTTTTTCTTGTTTCGTTGGCGTCGCTAACGAATTGCCGCCTCTTGTTCCTTATTTAAATTCATTCAAATGTTTATAAACTTTCGTTATTCAGAAATATAGTGGAGAAAAGCACATACTTTTACAAATATATACAACGAAGATTGAACAAAAATTTTAAATATTCTGCGGTAACTGTATCAGGAAAATGACGGGAATGCATGCATAAAAGAACAAAAATGAGGATATAACATTAGATTAGATTCTAAGGATGTGTCCATAGGCACACATAGGCAAATTGGGAATAGAAGTCGGAATCGGCGGCGCCGTCGAGCTTAATATAAATTTGTTTGCCCGATCGGTACTATGTGAAAGAGATAAATTTAATTTTATTGGACTCAGATGCTCATAACATCTTCAGCTTCGGTTAAGATAGTGCATGTGAAAGTATACTGAAATCAATCCTGAGACCAAAACAGCTTTAGAGGAAATTACACTATTTACGAACCTTTTACGTGCTTTTTGCCAGCGTAGTGTCACTAATTGCTTATATGGATAAACAGGTTTATATCAGATACGGCATCAGTTGTATTCTGCAGTATTTTTTTTTTAGAATTATGTAGATATTTTGGTATTTGTCGATTATCGAATTGTGGAAGATGGTACTAATTTTAGTGTGGTTTTCCGTTATGGAAGGAAGACATTATTATAGAAATTATATTGATATAGGTAATTTGAATATTATAATGTTCCAATGGATCATTCAAATAATTGAGTATTCGTTGAATATTTAAGTATTATTTGTTTGAAACGGATGAATATTTCACTATTCAAATATAAAAGTATTGTAAACTCTCCTCTTAATTTGTAATATATTGATATATTGCACGTTGATAATGTATGGTATTAGAATTGATAATAAAATAATCAAGTAACCGATATCATAAAAAAATTAATAAAATTACACACATGTTACACAAAACAATATAAGTCAGTAAGTTATAAAACTGTCAACCATATTCAATTGTAACATATTCGATTGACATGAATTTTATGTTCTTTTCCATAAAAGTTCTGCTCTACTAAATGTTCGCTTGAATAGAATAAATATAAATAAATTATCTAATGAAAAAGATTAAAATGCATGCTCAAATTGATGACTATCTTCTTCTATACATAATGTTATAGACTGTTTAAAGGATCTTCTTCCTTAAAATGTCAGGAGTAATTGAATGAAACACATTTTTTATTAACATTATTTTTAAGCACTACTAAGCACCCACCACATATAAAAAAAAAAAAAATACAGATAAAAAATCGGTAACGCCAAACATCATAACGCTTATTTAATTAATTCAGGACAGATGTTTCAGGGGTTCAAGCTCATAGTCCTCGAAATATCATTATTTATTATGTTGGTTTCATATCTTCAGGAATGGTACGTGGAGTATTGTTTGTTTGTTTTGTTTTTCAAATACTACACATAGTGATTGTCTAAAGTGTACTATTTCTATGCAGGAATTAATGATAGTCGCAACTAGATAAACATATATTAATTTTAAAGCAGCACGGCCTCCTATTTAGATGAGAAAAAGCATCGGTTTTATGAGTGTTTTAGAGAATATTGTTAATGGCTTTTTAATCGTTAGATTTAGATATATGTAAATATATTTAAAATTTTTGGTAGGGATGTGTGTGAAATGTGCTCTCACGTAGGTTACATAGATAAATACAGGCTGTTCCATTTAACTTAAACGAGTTATTGATGTTTGAAAAAATATAATATATACATATACAGGATAACAACTTCAACTACGAAAGCCTATTGATAGAGGAAGGTAGTGGGAGGTAAAATTAAATGTATCCATTTTAGTATTGTCAACTGTTTGTATGACAGGAATGTCAGTAGTTATGTCAAATAGGTACTATGGCAAATTATAACACCACACTATAATTTGCACTTTTTCATTAATTGTGTATTCCTAGGATAAAGCTTGATGGTTCGGTAAAGTGGGTAAAGTATTTGACACGACCACTGACATTCCTGTCATATAAAAAGTTGACAATAGTAAAATTAATACATTTAATTTGAACTCCCACCACCCTCTCCTATCAATAGGCTTTCGTAGATGAAGTTGTTAGCCTGTATATATAAAATATATGTTTATAAAATATAAATTGTTTTGCTTAATGTCATCTAATCAACACCAAAATACTCTACCAGTTTATTGGAACCGCGTGCCAAAATAACTTACCTACTGTAAATGTTGATCTTCTCAATTGTACAGTATATCTGTTCAATTTTTCCGTAGACGTCTACATTTTCGTAAAAATCAAATTTTCTCTAAATTGGCAATAAATAAGTATAGGGAAGTATTAACAACGTTATCCTAACTTAGCGCGTAGAATCTGAAAACGACATATAATATAGGGTGTTCGATTAAAAATAATCCACCTGAAATGTTGTACTATTTTGAGTCACCCTGTATAATTGAAAATAAGTCAAGCCAAGTCTTGAGCATCATGGGAAGCAGTACGGCTACCTAGGGTTCCTTCAGGAATTTTATACATTTTTTGCGTAATTAATTGAATTATCTAAGAAGACTCATTTTTTCTGATTAAATATGCTTCTATATCTTTGGTAAATTCTGTGGTAACCTGGTTATTTGTCAAATTGTAAAGTTAATCCGTCTTGCTTGAAAATAATTAGACAAATGATAAAATTTATGGATTGAATATTTGATATTTCATTTTATTAATCTTTGAATTATTTCTTTGTTACGTTCTGCGTACATAATAAAAACTTCAGCGTTACTGCTTACTAAGCAGCTGGCTAGAGATATTTTATTTTTAAATAGGTGGCGCCAACAATTATCTAGTACGCTTAACTCGCTTTCATCTTTGTGAGCAACCTGGCAACCATAAATGACAGCAAAATCTGTTTATGGTAGATAATTTAGACAGCCCTATAACTTTGACTATTGAATAGCGCAAGTTGTCCACGAGTAAGCCAGCACACACCAAGAGAAAAAGAAATGAAAGTAAAAGACGTATCTAAGTAAAGAAGAGATTCTAACGAAATTTCGGAGAAAAATAAGAAATCGTGCCCTGGAAAAAATAGAATATAAGGTAACAAGATTAAGTAGAGGAAAAGTGGGTACATAAAAAGGTAAGTACGAGCAAAATAATGACGACAACATACCCTAACCAGAAGTGTAAAGTCAATTAAAATGACTTTTGTATGTTCAAATTGAGGCGTTTGGACTATGTAATATATGATAATAAATAAGTAGGTACAAAAAATCTCGTGTGGATGTCGTAAAGCGAATAGTATACTAACCATTAAAACCAAGTTTTTACAATCAAATAACCAACACCAAATCTCGAAGAGAAAATTTATGGAAGAACCCGGCAGTTGTTATTGCAACAAGTTATCAATAAATTTAATAGACGTAGTTATTGCTATAAAATTTATTTCATTACTGATGTTTAGATTAAGCTTTTCTTTTCTACGTTTCTTAAAGCAGATTTTAATATTTAGATTTTGCTTAATCCAAAATGTTTCTGCCACATGCGAATTTTCCAATTTGTTTTAAGTTTGTACTACTTATCATTGCTCTGCTACACAGAGACAAATACTTGAAACAAAAATTTGAAAATAATTTTTGATCTCATATTTAATACAGACAAAACCACTTCAAAAGTATATCAAACTCTTTTTCATTTAGTCGTAAATGCATACGCGTTATTGTATGTGGAACGTTAGCTGAGCTTACTAAAATAATGCACTATACATATATTCTTAAATCAAGTAATGCAGAAATTATTATATTAGTTGAATAGAAGTTTCCATAAACCTAGAAATAGTAATTTTAGGTTATATTATCAGGTAGCACATTTTCATAAATTACTATACTTCAGGAGGATATATTTCGCATAGTTTATTATATATCATATAGCATTACTATCAGAACATTTAATAATATTTAACCTTAAATGCAACATTATTTTAAATCATCTCTAATTGAAGTTATCACTTCTAATTAGCATGTATTTACATATATTCCAGAAAGGCAACTACCGTCAATTTTCTGCTTTCAAGAGAACTCATAATTACGCGTATATTAATAATCGCTTTACAGATTTAAATTTACCATGAATATCTTTCGTAGAGATATAGATATATAGATAGCAAGCAAAATATTCTGTAATGTTCTTGAATTTGTTCTAATATGTAAAATTAATTGCTTACAATGACGATCGCAATAAAGCGGCAACGGATGATAAAACACCACTTTCCGTGCTGCAGATGTGGCAAAAAACAAACATCTCAAAGTAAAACGATCAATACTTCTTCTACTTCGTTTCATATATGGGCATATGTAATAAAACAAATAAATGAGTCATCTTTAAGTTAAAAATGTATATTCATTTACAGTGTACATAGGCGAATTAATTCGTTCTTTATATTTTACTTATTATCTGTATACTTGCAAATTTTAAAATATGGACAAATATTATTTCGGTTTATTTAAGTTAGTTTATCCTAGAATTCAAGTACAGAGTAGCGAAGAGAATTGGCAATAAGGTATTGTTTTTTTAAACGAGTAAACTTATAATTATGAAATTTTAAGATGATGAATGGGAATATATTCTGCAATTTTACAAAGGACGTAGCAGATTTATGTGATGTCTGTATTTAGTATACCTCTGCCAGCTTCAATTTTTTCGAAATAGCAACGTAGGTTGTGCGATATATCACAGAAAAGATTATTTATTTCGCTCTTCAAAAATACTAATAATGTATTATATTACTACAAAAAAGTCAAAATGTCATAAAAAATGTAATTGTTGAACACATAAACAAAATTTCAAAAAATAACAACTAAAGGACAACACATATTTAACACTACAAATGCTCAATTTGTTGATCATTTCTAACTGATAATACGTATATGTCGTGGAGGTTACGAATAGAATTGTTGATAATTTCTAGAGAAATGGTCTGCATTTTAATACGTATGCGCTCTTTTAGATCATCAAGTAAGTTGATTTGTTGACATACGCACAACACTTCAGGTAGCCCCTTAGAAGAAATCAGGTAAAGTCAAGTCGGGTGATCTTGTCGGCTGCTCAATCACATCTCTTTTGACTAATTCATTTTTGAAAGAAATCAGTATTCAAATATTGTCAAAACGTCTCTTGATTGTACTCAGGTGCATCGCGCCATCTTGTTGAAAATACACGCTGATATTTGGAAACTGTTTATTTCAGGTAGAATTTGGTGCTGTAGAGGATCAAGATATTTCGCACCGATAGGAGTCATTTCAATGAAAAAGGCATATTAAGTGTTTGCTCATCAACTGCATGCATATTAATAGTATTGTTCAAGCAGAATCTGGCTTCATCGTTGAATACAACAAAGTCTAAAAAGAAGCCTTGTCCACCAATTTTTTCGAGTACGGATTTACAAAGCTCTAATCTTCAATCAACATCAGCTTCAGCTCATTCTTGGTGGTTTTAAAGGTATTACAGGGATGTAACAGCAAGTGATTATTTATCATTATCTGGAGGCGCAGTAATTAGGGAGTGTACTATTCGCTAATGAAACATAAAGCAGCGAGACTTAAGAAACAACAGAAATTACGGTTTTCGTAACTTTTAAAATGCGTATCAAGTTGAGTAAAAATAATATTATTAAAGTACTAATAGTGGTGTACATATTGGTAACTTTGGTGACGGTTAAAGTTCGCCAAACAGATTGTAACACTGTAATGTTTTGTCGAGGAATTGAACATACGGTGAATCAATCAATTATAAGTTGCGGGTATAAGAATACGTTTTGGACATTTACAGAGCTTTAAAACACAGATTACTAATAACAGTAGAAGAGCAAGAGAAAGACAGAGAGAGAGCGAGAGAGAGAGAGAGGGAGAGAGAGGCACATCGATAGCAGTAATTAATAATTTTTTTGAGTTCCCAATGTAACAATATTTAAACGATACACCGTTAATAAATAATTAAAATTACAAGCAAATACGCTTATTGCCAAAAAAGTATCTCACTGATAGTTTACCTTTAAGTGCCTTTATTATGCAGTAAATACATTTGCTAAGGTAATTTGGTGACTTATACCAAAATAATTTATTTAATTAATTAATTTCCTAGTCCTAATAACTGAAATTCATTTTCAAAGTTTGCATCTGTTACAACCGACATTCGTTTGATTTGGATGCTAAAGTAGATTTCAGAAGCAAATAAAATGTCAATGAATATTGTTGTTGATAGATAAAGTTATTATTGAATTGCCAAACGAGTAAATTAGCTAAAACTTGTTAGTATTTAAAGTTTTGAAACTATGTGGAGTTATCTTATTAGTAATGGTTTTATGCAAGGAATAAGTATGTATGTAAACTTAGAACCCATACCTTCTTTTCATAAAATTGCTAAATTTAATAGCATTTGCAATTATTTCTTTGTACTTGAGCTTTGTACCTGTGCCTGATTCTTAACTGCTGCTAATGTTTGTAATAATCACATCACATCCATTCCAAGCCCATTAAGAAAAAAATGACCAAACCGTTAGTCCAGATTTGAATATAATAGAGTGTGTTTTAGATGAACTAGTCTAAAGAAAGATCATAGAATATAACTGGGTTGTGGGTAAGGGTAGTTTATTAAATATTAAATTAATTTTTTTTATTAGTGATGCTTTGGAATTCAGTTTTAAAAAATTTTTTCCTTAGTAAAACTTATTAATTATCAGTTCATTAAAAGTCGATAATTGCTCAACTGTTTTTTGGTAAATAACATAGCTAACACATTTAATCTACTCTCACTCGTTGTGCTCCTTAAGAGGGTCGTCTACCAGCTGATTATTTTGCAGCGGTGCCATATCTACATAATTCTATAAATCGTTTGCTTGATTTTATTTCAATATAATTTGAAAATTGGGCTTCATACACATATTTCTACAAATGTTTTACATCTACATATACAATTTTGTCTATTAATATTCGGTATTAACTTCACAATCTCTTTTCCCGTTACAGGCCATTACCTTGATACGGGAATCGAGATTACACTATTAATTTTTAGATTTAATTACTGAAATTTGCTATGAGCATTCAAAATACGTCTACACATGTGTGTATGAAGCCCGATTTTAAAATACGTTTTAAATAAATTATAAAAACATTATATTATGAAAAAATTTAACTGTGGCAACATCGCTAACTGTCAAACGGTAGTCGGGCCTCTTAAACACTGTTGATGCTCTTTAGTGCTGGAAAACATCTGTTTGCTTTAGCGGTCGTTAGTCGTATGGTGATAATTAATTAATAAATAGACTTCTAAAATCATGTCTTTTGTAAATTACTGTAAACTCTTAACGACTAAGATCGGAGATGGACATTGCTTTTCAAATTGAAAAATTTTGATGATTAAGACATTTAGTAAGGAAAAATCTGTCATTGCAGGAAATTTGTGTTTTTTGTAGCTATACTGTACTAAGATTTTTTTTAAATAGAAATTAATAATTTTGTCTACTATTAGTTCTCAAACATATTTGACATTAATGAGAAGATTCGGTTGGACCAGTTAATAATTATTTGTAGCTACTAGTACTTTGAAATATTGGGAATCTAACCGAAATCCTTCTTCAGAAAGCTATAGTTAAACAGCTTTCATAATACCGTAGCCTGATTTTCTATTCATTTTTCTTCTAGGAAATATTCCACGCTTTTATTGTAGTAGTTCAACAAAATAGGTTGGTACGCTGAGATACTTCTTGAAAAGTTCTTGAATATACTTAGAAATATTAGTGCTGTATGTATACCTGTTCAAATCATTCTCCTATCCTGCTCCAACTGACAGTCTAATAGCGAATTAGACGGACGGATAATATGAAATAAACATCACAAAGAGCGATTTTAAAATTAAAAATTGAATTAAATGAGCCACAGGCAACGTATATACGTTTTCCAGCACATAACTCTAAACGTGTGCGTATGTCAATGGTGGTATCTGAGTGCTCGATTATCGAATAAGAAAAATGTTAATAGCCCAAGTTTACGGGAGACATGACGCTTGTATTTGCTTGTACATTGCCTTGAATAGTTCGGTGTAGCTTCGCTTTGGCCATAACTGTTGCAAAGTTGTCGTATCTACTTTGTATCAGGTCAATATTTTATTGCTTTAATCATTATATACGTAAGCATGCAAAAATTTTTACAAAGCAAAAACTCAAGCAACGAGTCAGCTAGGAGATCACAGTTGTGTAGTCATTCTTTTTCGGACAATATCGAGAATCAATTAAAATCTGCCGGAGATAATAATACAGTTTTTACTCCAGCTCGCTTTGCTTTCGGTACGCGCGTTTTTACGAAGTTAGTAACAGTGAGCTGGTCGCGGATAAAATAGCACAAAATATGCATGTACCGTTCTCGATGTGTCGGTATAAATTTTATACAGATCAGAGATTTTATTCTGTATATAGCAGTGCGACTTTTTTTCGTATAATTAATGCCAACGTATTAGGATATTAGTTATTTATTAAATATTATTTTGTAACAGCAATTTAATAGCACGGTGTGTTGTTTTCAATCATTTAGCGCTTATTTTATCATAATTTAGAAAGGAAATCACTCGTGACGCTTCACAAGCTTACATCCTTGGTAGCTTTCCCTAAAAAGTTTTCTACGTAACTATGATGACCTTTTTCTCATAAATTTAAAACAATAGTTTTATGTTTAATTTTCAACTTCCTTAAGTGTCGGAATGTTATAACATTTACCTGCCATACATCGAAAAAAGACATATAATGACAATATCGTGGTCGTACATCATGTGGAATTTCAAGCGTGGGATCTATCAGGATACCAGCAGATCTGGTGGGCAAAGAATTAATTCTTTCTAGGCATACAAAAATAAACTGTCTTTACATGCATTAACATTATTCTATAGTCAAACGTATTTTATCATTTGTGACACTGTGACATATTATTTTATGAATCACAGAATCTGACATTTTAAAAAGAAAGTAGCTTCGGCAGAAAATGTTGGTTCTATTTTTTATATTTATTTGAATTTATAATTGAATATGAAAACGGCTTTCATGATCGTATTTTTAAGACTTGTAGGATGATTAAACATTAAATGCAGAATATATAATATTTGCAATAAGATGTGTAGATATCAGGTTCCACATAAGTATTTAAAAATGTAATAATCATGAAAGCATAATTTATGTCTCATGCATGAATTATTATTGGTGAGTATTATTTATTGTCAATGAGTATATCTGGCTTGAAATATACATAAAATCAATATTGTGCGAGACATATTAGGTTCTTGTTTATAGCAATTTTAAAACCAAGTTGTAATGGTATTTACAAAAGTGTCTCTGTCTCTAGTACATTCGAAATGACGATTTACCCGAATATTTTGAATCGCTGTTAGCTTGATTAGAAGAAGGAAAACCAGTTTTTCTTATATACGTACCTACATAATGGTTTATTCTTGAGTTTTCCTCTACTGGAGTCAGCTAAATACGGAAGTTAACTGGTGACCATCACCAATGCTTAGCGACTTTGTGGCTAGTTGCAGAAGGTTCAATAACAAATTAATGCTGCGAAGTAATATGATTAAGAAAGCGATATATCATTGGATTGTTATCATATACAATTAGTTACTACTAAAAATTTTATTCTAACCTGCGATTCATAATATTTTTTGGGAAGTTTTATACTGGCTCCAAATTTCTAGATTATAGTGTACGTGTTTTTCAAGTATATAATATGAATAAAGAATGAAATAACAACGAATGCATGCGTAACAGATCGGTATGCTTCGCGCGCAACACATACTCCTGTCTGCGTTCGAGAATAGCAATAATAAGCAATAACTTAGGGTGATTTTTGTAGATGTCGTGTTGTTTTGGCGTCCTGTAAGTTATGGGACAGATTTATACGCTTAGCCTTCATTTCCTCCGTGACAAATGGTCCGAGTGAAAATAACGGTGTGTGCCATGTTGTATATACCGGCGCTGTTGAGCAATACCGAAACCAGAAGACCTTTTGTGTTCGCCTACTGTCTGACACGTCGTTCACTTTTACTCGTTTGCATCACAACAATATAAGTGCAAGGATATGCAAAATAAAATAACAATAAAAAAGGTTGATATTTATTCTTTGTAATAAATCAACACTAATTTTATTCCTCAACAAGACAATTAACACAACAAAATTCATATTTGGATTTTAAATTTTTCTCCTCTTACAAAGGTCAGTGTCGAATCGTGATGATTTGCGTGTCATACTAACATGTAGCGGACACATCGTTCGTCATATTACGTATGCGATTTGAGAAAAGAAAGATCTGCAAGATACACCTTCGAGACGTAGGTGATATACTGGTAATGGGAGGAGTCATTGCAATAAATCTCAAACTTTCAACGTTTGTATATGTGTATATAGTGAAAAAATTACCATTTTGTGAACGTAAATCAAAAGCTTAATAAGTACATTCTGCATTTTGATAGCTCTTATATAATAAGATTAGGTCTTAATTATATTTTTGCGGGTTTTGTTGAGTTTTGTGAGATTTAAGATTATAAAATTAGTTTAAAAACAGTTAGATGGCTTTCTCTTTTCTAATTCTTGCGTTATATTACGCAAAACTATGAAATTTATTAGAGGAAAGTTATATTTTGGCCAGTATACCCGCAAGTAGGACAAGAGGAGATAATTCATGACAGGAAATTGGAGATGCAAGTTCAATGTAATACTGTTGCTATAAAGATGGTGTTGAATTGTTAGAGGATAAATTGAAATCATTTCTATTTCACACATTGATGATTTGTTTATAATTAATTAAATGTTTTTCCAATAATATTCTAACGTTCTCAAATAGATAGATCAATATAGATCCGTAACAATTATCGTACACACAGCGTATACATTGAACAGCTTTTTTCCCAAACAAGCAAGAGCATAAAGAAAAAGCCATTGCTATTTTAAATATAGTAAAGTGTTCGTCTCTTCTTTTTTTGTTACAACTCTAAATCGAAGTACTTTTCGTCAGACGGCTCGCAAATCAAAGCTCTTTCCACGTCTGCAACACCAAAATATCGAATAAAAGTCGCGAATAATAGGCGCTTAGTGCCTTTATTTATTTTTTACTACAACAGAAAGTGTTCTGAATATTTTGGTTTTAAGTCAGATATTTTTGTTGTATTTGACAACTTGATTCTTAGGTTTTTCTACATTTAAACTGTTCAATGATGCCTTCAGATTCTCTAGAAAAAGGAGGTAATTTTGCTCCGTTTCAGTGACCTCAATTGCGTTTGTAATTTTTGCAGTTCACATTGTCAGCCACATTAGACACAATTTTTATTTTGGTAATCACAATTATTTATGAAAATAATTAATTTAGTAGCCTCTGGATTTATATACATGTGTCTTCAAGAATTATATAATGAAACCGATCTCCGTATCTCCTCACTTCCGCGTTGAGTTTAATTTTCTGTCTAGGCACACAATTATCCCTTTCCGTTACTCCATCAGTGCATCTATTTCCTCATATAAAATGCTTTTCCAATCTTAAGAAATGGAATGGGCAACACTTGCAGCGCAATTACGTCTTTGTGTTTGTTAATTTGAAATTTATTTTTTTTTATATTTACCCATATCGCTTCTGCTATTCTTTGATGTAATTATAATGATTTTTGTTCATTTAATATATTCTTGTTAGATTGGATTGGAATTCTATACGTGTCATATGTACAACAGGTATCACACTTTGGCTATTCGAAAGTATTGATTACAAAAGATTATTTATAGGAGCATAGGACATAATAATTTCTGTACAAAAGAGCTATAGAAAAATCTTGCTCAATAGAAATTTGATCGGGATTTTTCTGTCTACTATAACTCGAAGTGTATTTTGGAATGCATTCAATTTGATCATGTACTCATTGGATTCATTCTTCTGATAATTAGTTTTTCCGGTTTTGATGTTTTCATCTCCTTTTGGTGTCGAACATCTTTTAGCACTGAAAGAGCAGTAATGGTATATACACAGTTAGAAATTTAGTGTAAATAATTAACACTAGCCGGTGTTTATATAGGTCCACTCTTTTTAGAGTAAAATATTAACACGGAGTGCACGAGTAAATTTTAGAGTAAACATCTCTCTACGTAGTGCAAACATAGTTACTCTACTTTTACACGTTACAGATATATTTCTAGCCGATCCATCCAAATTCTTTCAGCTTGGACCACCTCCATTGACCAGCACCAGCTTCATTACCATTTAAAAGTAATCATAAAAATGTTTTTGTGGAAAAAAAAATCGTGCCTCGAAGCGGGATCGAACCCCGTACCTCCGCATGACAAAGCGATGACATTACCACGGACCTACGAATTCCGATAGTTTTACATAGCGATTTAATGTATATACATAATCTATAACGAAACCTAACCTATACCGATTACAAAAATTATTATTTCCGCGTAGAATGATAACGGCCTCGTCGAGTTCCTCACATCCTGTCGGCCGTAGGAGAGATGCCAAACTACCTCTACAAACACCAATTATTACAGATATAAATAATATAACATTGAAGTTAACACTGTTTTGATAGGAAATTTTACACTATCGTCTACCGTCTTTGTTTACATGCATGCTTGCTATCCTTTACTGCTCGATTTAGTGTAAAATTACTATTAGAGGCAATTTAAAATAGGTATATACTCTACATTTTTTACTCTAAAATATTTACCAGTAACACTAGACAGTTTACACGGCTCTGTTTTCGAACTGTGTACATATGTTTTGTTGTATTTAAGTATTTTAATGTGACTGCTGGCGTTGATCTAGTTCTCTTCGTTTTCTTTGAATGGCAACGTGCTTGAATCCTGCCAAAAAAGTTGGTAATGGCTATCGAAGTTCCAAAAGGCGTGAAAAATTATCGGTTTTTTTTCCCAAAAGCATGCGCAACGGATATTTTTTGCAGCTGTATGGCGATCCCCATGCCTTTTGCCTACTTTTTTGTGCCCTTGAATGTTTTATTAGCGTGCCCTAGGTTCAGCGCTTCTTTTGTTTTTTCTACATTCACTTGTCTCTCTCTGGAAATACCCCTTTTTAATTCAAGAAAAAGGGGAATATTTCACAGTATAGTGAACGTTTGAGTTTTCAAATTGCATTCTCTATGAAATAGCCTCACTTTCTGCAGACATTTAAAATAGTTATTATCAAGTAACTTCCTATGATGTGAAGGCTTATATGAGTAATATCAAGTTAGCACTATGCCACATACATTGGACTTTAATAGACTTTAGATGACTCACTTTACGAACAAACATAACATACGGATAAAAAGAAGCTGAAGTCTGTTTGGTTCGTCTATATTGTAAATAATAAAAAAGGGTAAAACTTGAGGTCATTACAATAATTGCGACGATCTGGTACTTGTTTCGGCAAGCCACATCATCGATAAGTCTAAAGCCTGGAATAGATCTGACAAATGTCATTCGTTTGCGTTGTTGAAGGTTTATTTACATGCATTTCGTCAAACATACCCATTCGAACGGTGACTAGTTCGTTGCAAATGTACTAACGCACACAAATAACATAGAACAAATTTTAATTTTTTTTATTTTTCTTTATGAATAATATACAAACTTATTTTGTTTTATATTCCTAATAATTATTATACAAACAAATATCTTCTATCACGTCTGGTATTATAAACAAATGAAAATCATATTGATCATACAATATTAACACTAACTAACTATATGCTGTTCTGGGATGTATTTAGAAAGTCTTTCTTTTCACTTTTCTTTTATATTTGGATGAAAAACATTCCGAAAGTCCAACAGTAGTCAGCAAGCATCTCGCGATTCCACTTGCCCCGATAGCGTTTTTCAATAGTGGAAATATCCTGTTGAAATCTTTTCCCATGCTCGTCACTAACATCGCCAAGATTCGGGGGAAAGAAGTTCAGGTGCGAATGCAAGAAATGTATTTTAAAACTCATATTACAGCCTAATGTATGGTAACTTCTAAGAAGTTCACTAACAATTTCCTCGTAATCTTCAGATTTTTTATTTTGTAAGAAATTCTTTGTCACACTTTTAAACGCATCCCAAGCAGTCCGTTCTAAATCGCTCAAGAGTACCTACGTCAAATTCTCGATCCTGTTGTAACAGATTAAATTTGGGTCCTATAAAAATCCCCTCTTTTGTTTTGCCTCAGATATATTAGGACATTTTTGTTTAAGGTATCGAAATCCCGGTTTCTCTTTGTCCAATGCTTTGACAAAATTCTCCATCAGATCTAATTTTATGTGTAATGGCGGTAACAGTATTTTATGAGGCTCCACCAACGAATTATGGACTACGTTCGTTTCTCCAGGAGTATATTGTATTCTGGTTGGCCATTGCTTAACAGTATAGTGCAAATTTCTCGCTCGACTATCCCATTCACAAAGGAAACAGCAATACTTTGTGAATCCAAGTTGTAGACCAAGTAGAATTGCAACTACTTTGAGATCAGCACTGATGCACCATTTATAGGAGTAGGTAAACTATGTGCCTATGAGCACAGTCGCTCGACGTGGACACGCTGTATAAGCTGTAGTTCTGACAGCTAAAACCTGTGTAACACCAGCAAATTGTCATAATTATGACAGTTTGACAGGTTTTAGCTGTCAAAGCTACAGCTTATACAGCGTGTGCACGTCGAGTGACTGTGCTCATAGGTACATAGTTTACCTACTTATAGGTTTTGTAATTGATTTTATCAAGGAGAGGTGTCATCTTATCATATGTTTCCTTCATGTGCACGGCATGACCAGCAGCAATGGAGGAGTAGTTGTTTGCTATATGTAGAAGGACAGCTTTCAAACTCAATTTAGAAGCATCTATAAAAAGACGCCATTCTTCCGGTTGGTGTTTGTAACCTAATTCTCGCATTAAACCGTCAACATTTTTGCAAAATGAAAGATCTTCTTCAATTGAATAATACTGTGACAGTTCTTTCTGACGATTTCGATATACAGAAATACGCGTACCCGGAGCTAACAACTTCCATCCTTGCAGTCTTGATTCTAATATTTCTGCCTGAGTTTTTGATAAATTGAGATCTCGAACTAGGTCATTTAATTCCAATTGATTTAACGAGGCATGTCCTCTTGAGATGGCAAATATTTTTCAGCTGTGTCCGACAACTCTGAAACGTATTATTCTGTCTCGGTTTCAACATGTCGTTGGTTCGAAACATTCGTAGGACTTGGTACTGGCAAAGCTTCCGAATGAGGAACTGGACGAGTGGCAGAAGGTAAATTAGGCTAGATATTTTTATCCCTATTTTTACTGAAAAACCAGAAAGTCGTTGTATAGCAAAAGTAGCAGTCTGTTGAATGATCCTTTTGTTCTCGCCAAATTATAGGCCTACCAAATGGCATAGCTATGCTTTTACCTTTTATCCAGCTCCTCAAGGTAACAGCACATTGTGCACAGACATTGTGAGGGGTCCACAACTTGTCTTGATTTTGTAATTTTAAATTTTAAATAAAAGATATACGATTTTCCTATTAACGGTGTAATATTTCGTCTATGCTGTTGAACGGTGAATTCTCCACATACGTAACAAAAACTATTAGGATTATTTACACACCTATGGGATATTGCGAATTCAAAAGACATTTAACTAATATTACGAATAACGTGTCTGTAGGGTCTTATATATACTCACATATGCACAGATGTATTAATTCCTTGATTTGATTGGTTCTAGAGAAAAAAAGGGAGTGGTTTAACGACTATGACGTACAAATTAAGCCCAAGCATGTTAAATCCTGTTCAGACATGCCCGTTAGCATGATAATAACTTGATAGTTTCTTTTAATTTACTCATAAAAAATATCTTTAGGCATACAGTACATGTAATACATATAAGTATGTATAAAAAAACATTTCTTAGAAACCTGACGTGATAGCCATTTTTGAAAATATTTTCAGAATTACAATGAAAAAGTCCATAACGTGCACGGAATTGTAGATGAAGGGCATCATCGTGCTTGTTTTCTAAAAAAATTCCAAAAGAATTATATCTCGAATAAAAAATGGTAATAAGAGACTAAACAAACTGATTCTAAAGCTCTCTGTTGAAGACGTGTTGGTGACGATCAGTAACTAGCAAAACATAATACCACGATCTACCAAAAGTAATGGTGTATGTAGAAACATTGCAACTGGGATTACTTCAGGTACTTTATTAAAGTGGTGAGTTTTCCAAGATAATACGCAAACTTAGTAGTGGTTTAGAAACTTTGTGGTTAGCATACAGATTTCCCAAAAAGTATTTACGCAAGAATATATAATTTTTTAGTTACAAGCAACTAAATAAAGAACTGATACTATCTTTTCTTATATTTAACAAGCATCGTAAAATATTCAAAATGTATTCGCAAATAGCAGAAAGCGATTATTCAGAGTATAAAATTTATCAAAAGGCAGGTACAATGTCTCTTTGGCCTTACTGAGGCAAGAGGCTTCTGTATGAGCAACAAGTATAGCGTATAGAGGCTAAACAATCCGATCGAAGCAACGAGCGAATCGAAGGAGCAAGCTCTTTGTGCGCTTCATAACTAGATTCCTCGCCGATATCTGTATCAAACTGATAGTCGAACAACGAAAGCGCATTAGGGCATCGCATTCCCTCCCAATCCGTGGAAGACACGTTTTATTTACAGCATTTATAGCAGACCGAGATCGTCGTTTAGTTTCTGTGGGCAATTCAACCTTTTATATATACGTTATGGGTTCTAGAGATACACAGATTTTTATAATAGTTGATTATGCTTCGGGACATTTAAGTGATACAACAGAAATTTATTATGTACATGGTGTTTTTAGGATATGAAGTAGATGTCTGATTTTAAGCGGAATGACATTATATATTTACAGTGGTATTTGGTTTGAATATAAAGAGATTTTGTAAAAGAAATGTTTTTACAAATGAAATAATTGAAAGTTCTTTTAAGAATGTCATTATGAAGGATTAAGATTGCTACATAAGTTCTCTTTAGCGTATAAAAGAGGAGTCAATAGTCGTTTAAAATCATAATAGGTGCTTTCAATATATTTAAATCACAATCTCAATGCTTATTTATTATGGAATACAGAACGGTTTTTTTTGTTAAGTTTAATGCAGTAATAAACAACTCCGATCTTGTTCTTTTTGTATGTTATAATATTTTCATTTTTTGATAATTATTCTCACACAATATAAAATCTTTAATTGCCACATTCACAACATTTTGTGTTAGTTTTCTAATAGTAAAAGTAAATATGGTGGCACCAATGAAGTACTGGTGCAAGGTTTTTCTCCGATGACAGTCAATTTATTTCAGCAGCATTCCATGTACTACATTAAATGGTTCAAAATTAATTATCAAAGCTCCAACCTGTTTGCAGTAAACGTTTAAAAATATGTACTTGTCGGAAATACTACTTTCCATCCATTTTAAAAAGTTGGAATGGATGTGGTCTAACTGAATAATTGTTCAGGCCAATTTGTAATGTAATGTGTAATTAATAGCACAGGTCGCATTGACTCAATTTATACTAAAGTAAGTTGAAGCAATGCTATAAAATTTTAAGCCAAATTGAGTCATAGAGAAGCATGGCCGTTTGTGCGAAAGAAAACCTATTTCTAAATATCCACAACCTGCAGATATATACAAACTTTTACAACACAGAGTTTTTTGGTTAATCTTTTTAGAATTCGCAATATACTGTAATGTTATATTACATTTTATTCAATGTTTACAATTCCATTTGCCACTTGACAGATGATCATCCAGCTGTAGGTAATCTAAAAAGATAAAAAAACACGAAATTAATTTAATATTCATTAAACTATAACCAACTATCTGATCTGTGTATTTCTTCAATTTAATTTAATTCTATCTTATAAAATATGTAACATTAACATGATTGCACACATGCGAGGTATTTGTTTAAAATTAATTCATTTAAATCCAATTCAACACTATCAAATGATAGAGGATGCGCAACTCTTCAAGTTGGCACCATCGGTATTTTCTTCGCATATGTGCGAGTCGATGTCATGGTTTGGCTCAGTAGCCATCTGACGCAGAAGGGGGGTGTTGCTCAGCAGAGATCTTTTGTTAAGTCCAGCCAACGACAAAGACAGAAAGATGTTAAATACACCACAATATTTTCAATCATATGTTTAAGGTAATTAATTAATTTCATATCATTTATTTTGTACACAAACACACATAAATATTATAACAAAATCACACAATTAAATTCCACACACACAGCAAGAAAAACCAGCCAGTTAGGGGCATTTTAAGAAGAAAAAGTAGGTGGTAATTAAAATCTACAACTTTTCGGTGACCCTGTATACAACAAATTTTCGACCGCACGTGCATAAATTAATCCATCAACGGTCGTTGATTGCCGTGATTGACAGATGATTATCAAAAGGTATTTCTGATGAAATTTAGAGACAATTGCGAATCACCTATAAAAAGCCGTGCGAGAGCAAGAAACTTCCGCTTTTTGCATAGATCGTCGAACAGAGCGTTTAATTTTCTACGTAAATTTTATTAAAATTATCCCGGTGCACCGTGGGCCCAAATCAACGATTATCTTCGAAAAAGTACTTTAAACATCCAAATTTTCCACCTAATTTAAATTTAATTACCCCTACGGAGAGGACGTCGTCCATCCAACATCCGTCTAGGCGCGCAAAGACAGAAGCTTCCAAAATCACACACATGCACACTCACACGCGTAAAATAAGGTAATTTAATTTTTAGTAATTTTAAGTTTGGAAAGTTGTAAAAATTTAAGAAAAATATTTTTTTTTGAAAATTAAAACTTAGTAAATTTTTCTAAGTACAAAAATAATATTTGAAAAATTAAAAAAATTTTTTTTAGTAGTTTTTTTTTAGAAATAATTTTTTTTTTAGTAAATTGAGTTAAAAGGGTAAAATTTATTTATTTTAATTAAAAAAAATAAAAATTTCAAAGTTAATTTTTTTTTATACAGAAATTCCCAACAAAAAGTTGGACAAAATTTCAAAAACTACCAAATAAGGTCTTTATAAATAATAATTTAGTTGTGGTGATTGCCACGTCATTCTGCACGGTGTAAACAAATTTTTATAGGTTTATTGAAGAAAATAAAATTATTTTTTTTTTGTAAAACATCTTTTTGTCTTGTAAATTTTTTTTTTCACTTGGGTATTTTGTTCAACGTACGATAAGCTCTCGTATTCTGTTCTCTACATCTGCTGTAGAGCTAAGAATTCGCGAACCCCTGAGATTATTTTTTTTTTAACCCCAGATTTCAATTTAAAGAGTAAAACTCAATTTTTTCTTGATTTTATTATAAATCAAATTTCACATTACAATACTTATTTTGTGGAGATATCTACCAAAAGACATAATAATTTTTTATTACGACTGTATCCTAATTTGTAGCAAATTAGGTATAGTAAATTGTGCCCTGCTTTAAAATTATATCAGAGATAGAGCAATCAATTCAGATTGATATTATTAGTGTTAAGTATGACTTTCCTCAATAACTTAAGCAAACAAAATTTTACACGTTGGGTCAATCGAAAGGTGATTTTTGCCTCAATCATAAATTGTATTTGGAACAAAACGAAATTGTTCTGCGCTGAAATTTAAATGAATATACAATCCCATGCTTCTAAGGTATATTATTAATCTATTGAATACTTTGAAGTCCAAGATGAGATGATTTAAGTTATTTACTATTTCACATTCTTCACATATTCACATACGTCTTGATTGATAAGCTGAAAATGGCTATGATCTTAGTAATGTGGATATATACTGTTTTTGAATCAATTTGCAACTTTAATGTTTCTGTTTGATTGTGAAAAAGATTGAAGGTGAAAAATAGGAAAAGGATGAGTAATCGTATTGTAGTATAGATAGTAAACCCAATACATTTTATTTAACTTAATATATTTTACTGACATCTTTAAGATAGTGGGATTCAGTGGCTAAAAACAATAGGAATACACTTATTTACAGAAAACATTTTTATAAATGAATCTGTACTAATAAAAATTGTCAAATTTTTGGTGACAATCTCAACTTTATTCGGCATAATGATTTATTTTCTTACTATTTATTGGATTCAATTTGCATAATAACTACTGGTTTGATGTGAATATTATGTAATTGTCTAGTTGGAATTATTGTTTAAAATCATCAAGTTGTCTTAATTTATTACTTTGGCAATGCTTATGTGTAATAAGTATAGCGGGTAATTGTGTCTACTCGACAGGACCGCACGAAGGAAAGTACGTAATTGGTTTAGAACTATCGTAACAGATGGATGCACGAGATTACTAAAGCTATATTATGAGGCTCGATTAGTAAAGTAACTAAAATAAAAGAATGTAAGGTAGAAAATACAGTGAAACACTTACCTGTTTAAGTAGCATCAGCTTCTATTTTAATATATTCTTGAAGTGTAGTAGTTTAAGCAGCTAGTTCTGATAAGATAATTGAAAATATCTACCACTTACCAATTATTGAGGTCATTCATCTAAATAAGATTAGACATTTCACCTAAACTAATATATAAATTATATTCTGTCTGCAGTTATAATGATGATTCGCGCCAGTTCTTTTTAAATTAATTCATCACAACTTTTTGTCTTCGTCACGATGTTAGTTAAAATTCGTGAAATATGGTGGCTCTATGTCCACTATACTTTTTCATTCATGTTGTCTTTTTTAGCGGACACGATAACGCTGTTGATAATAAGTTATAGTTAAAACATGGATGAATAAATGTTTTGAGTGCCACAACAAAAATTCAAACAAAATCACGTTTATAATTTATTAGAAATCTGATACAGTTTAGTATCGCATGCATGAAGTAGTGCATATTATTTTTGAGAATTTTAGTAGATATAAAAACATGAAAGTTATGTTTTTACTTTTTGGTTCAATTCGAATACTATTCTGATTCGTTTTTATCTCTTCACAGCGATTTTACAGTACTTTCTACGCACTGTAATTCGAACATAACGTAATATACCACTAGTCTATGCCATAATGGACAACAGAAAGAATTGTCCATCAACATCGTCCTCGTAACGGTTTGAAATATTTCTCTCCCGTGCTTCTTTTTCTTACTTTTTTCCGCGTAGCCGATCTCCGAATTACGGAAGCGATGGACCGTAAAATAAATAAATTTATTGCTTCTCGCGAGGAAATTACTTTTTAACAATTATTTAATAAGAATCGGTGGCTTTTTTATCTTCGTTCGTTGCTCTCTGCTTTAACGCAAAGTTCGCGTTGGGCGTTTGCCGAAGTTTCATGTTGTTGAGAGACGACGTTTTACATTGTTGTGGAATTATTGTAAAACGCGTCCTGCGCTAATCTGAGCGCGGGGATTTCGGTTTTATACATGTCGGTCGAACTACGTTCTTCTTTTTCGGCATTTGTGTAGCATTTCTATGCGTTTATAATCGACGTTGATCTATTGCTGTCGTTTTGCTTAGAGCCGAACGGTTCCAGATTGATCGATTATCGATGATAGTTTCCGTTCCTTATGTTTAAATTGAATTCTATCGCTTCGAATATTTGTTTTATTTGTGAAAAGTTATAATGAATCTTTATTTGATTAATAATCCTTTGGTTCAACTCAACAAGTTCGAGAAGGAGTTAACGGTACCTGTATACATGTAACGTCATCGGTGTATAGCTTCTCTAAGTTATTTAACATCGGCGTTATTATTGCTTACAATGGGATTGACAGCAAGATGCATTAAATATATAGGGTGTCTCTACTAGTAATTCGAATAAAAAATTCCCGTAACACATGTTCAAATTTTATCGGTTACACAGGTGCGCTGGTTGCAGAGATACGTTTCTCGTTACTCGTGTTGGTACTCCGGTTGTTATTTATCGATTGTCATGACAGTATCACTAACAATAATCCCAACATACGGCATTGTGAAGACACACATTGCTTGTCTGTAAATATGTGGGTTGGTATGACAGATTATTAACTAGAGTTTCTTGAAAATAAGCTTTTAACTTCTCCGATGTTGCTTTCGATAAAAGGATGGGAATGTGCTTTCAGAGTGATGAGGTCTCTGAAATTTTAGGTATTAGATGACATATCATCTAAACTTGTCATTCTCCCGAAGCTGGGTCGGCAGAAATAGTCACGTTGCTTGACCGCCAAGGTCCCCAAACCTAAATCCTTTAGATTTTTGCCTGTGGCGATGGTTGAAAGAAGAAGTCTATAAATAACAAAAAAAAGAACGTCTAAACGACCCTAAAACAGTTACATACGGTGTCGTCAAGGAAATTTCAAACTTCTTTGAAGTTGGCGATGGAATTTATGAAAATCAATTTTAAACTTAATCATTTGCCTTTGCTAAGCACCTCTTTTGAGTATGAAACATCCTGTATATCGAAATGCAGAATACCGACCCGATCGCTGTCCATTTATTCAGACAACAAGGATATTGAATACATTGATGTATATCCCTATTTGAATAGTCTAATTAGTACCGATTTTTGAAGTGGCCATACTTGTATACAATACTCTACACTCATTGAGATTAAATTACTAATATTAAAGAACATGGATCACGGATTTGAAATTTGCAAAACGCATGCAAGTATCCTAGAAATTTTATGAATACGGGCATAAAATAAAAATTTAAGCATTTCACATTTGAATACAGTGTGATTTTCAGTAAACAATATCGAAATAATTTATTTTTGCTATGATCGATGATGTTTGGTTTTGAAATTTCGTTATTATTTAATTAATATATCTATTTTGTGACCTTTATGTACTTATATTTCAATTCCTGAAACATTTCCACTTATAGGTCAATAAAACAACAATTAATTAAATACCAATTTATTCCATCTCCTTTGTCTGCTTTAGTTATTATAATATCTTTATTATTCCTTAAAAACTTTTTCGTTTCCTTTAATATACGATTTAAATCAGTACCTTTGTGGAATAAATTGGTATATAATTAATTATTGTTTTATTGATCTACAAGTGGAAATATTTCAGGAATTGAAAGATTATTATTTAAAAATAAGAATAAATAGATTTTTCCATATCTGACTTCTTGTATATTCTGTAAAATTTCTGTGTTTGTTATATTTCTCATTATATTTTGTGTGAAATGGGAAATAAAAGTATTATACGTCTAATAATAACTTTAAGACATTTTTACAAATACAGAAACATTAGTAATACCGATATAATTGACAGCTTTTTTAAAATATTCTTCCAGGCAATCATAGAATTTTTTAAATAATTTTTTGCACATACTACGATCTAACAATAACGAAAAGAGAGCGAAATCGAAGGAAAGTGAAGTACATCATCAAAGTATTCGAAATCTTCCATTCAAAGAGAAAGAGGGCCGACTGGGCTGTGTCAGTGGTCGACTATCGATGCTAACCTGTTATAAAAACAAGCTCTAAATTGCATAGAGTTAAAAACTCGGTCGGGTAGACGAAAGCAGAGGCTCTGGTATAGGCGTGTCTGGCACACACATTATTGTTGTGATAACTTCCTACTAGTGTTTAAAAGTTACGGTCCCGGATGCGCGCAAAATAATTCTTTGACCGGCAGTTCGCAGCTCGTAACTTATGAAATCGATTATATTTAGAGTAATATGAAACGTATAGTTAACTGTTTAGTTAATTCAGGTATCCACAAACAACTGTTAAATATTTTATAAATACAAGAATATTTTCAGAAGAAGGCAAGTTATTCCAAAGTTTTTTAGGATGTAGATACGTCTCTCTTTTGACAATTATTAGTTTGATGTTAATTTTCTGTACATTCACTAGTATGTCTGAAAATTTAGATTCAATTTATTCCATTTTACTTTTAGTCATATATACAGTGTGGTCATAAAGTTTGGAACCAAGCTTATAACCGCATTATTTTACATTTTTAGGAAAAACGCTCGGACAGGTAAATTTTCTTTTTTAAAACGCCATCTTTTGACATACCACTTTTTTCTATGACGTCATTGGTTTTTAGAGTGATGACGTCATCAACCCTTTTTTAAATGGCAACCATATTATTTTTTTATCGTTTTTGGTAGATCTTTATATCCTCCAAATAGTGATATAAAGCGATTGGTATGTTGCATCACAATTTTTTTTAAATAATATAAATTTAGAAAAAAATAAGAAAATTTTATTTTTGTACAAAATTAAAATTAAATTAAAAAAAATGCATCTGAACTTAAATTTATTGTAACAGTTAACGTAAATTTTCAAAATGGACCCCACCAACCAACTGACACTGTCCCAGCCGAGTGTAAATGCTTTGCGATCAATAGTAATCTGCGTTATTCGCTCCAGATCAAAACAACTGAAAAAACAACCAACAAACAAAGCGGATCGTAAAAAGCACATATACTGTTACTATAACACTAAACACTTTAACCCACTAAACACCAAACAAGTTTTAATTAAAACACCGACGCGTTTCAACAGCAATGCTGTCATTATCATGCTGTTGAAACGCGTCGGTGTTTTAGTTAAAACTTGTTTGGTGTTTAGTGGGTTAAAGTGTTTAGTGTTCTACGTCTGCACCAAGAGATCCAGTGAAGAACTTCTCATGTGTTTTTTCGATTCTGCCTGATGATGGGAATTTCCCGAAACCGGTAGCAAATTATTTGTTAATACAGAATCTTGTTTTACTATCGCCTTGATAATGACAGCATTGCTGTTGAAACGCGTCGGTGTTTTAGTTAAAACTTGTTTGGTGTTCAGTGGGTTAAAGTGTTTAGTGTTCTACTTCTGCACCAAGAGATCCAGTGAAGAACTTCAGAATCTTGTGAGATATAGACCAACCTTTTTTCCCTTCTAATTGTGATCATCTACTCACACGAGTCATCATGTTTGATTTACTTCTCATGTTACTATGCAAAAAATTTACAAAAACAAAAACACGCACTCTTGGCAAGATCCTCTTTATGACATTCTTTCTTCTTTTTATACAAACTATGTACAACACTAATATTTTGAAATTGTTTCTATGGCGACAACGTTGTTGAATTATTTACTTCTATTTTTGACGTTAAATTAGTTAGACATTGCGTAAAAATTGTTCATTTTTGCTAATATAAAAAATGGCACATTTATCTGAGCGAGAAAGAATCGAAATTTTAATTATGGTTGGGTATGGGGACAGATAAAGAACGGATGCAGAAGCATGCGAATTTTTTAACCATGAACATCCTGATAGACCTTCAATTGCCAGGTCTACGGTGACAAAACTAGTTGGAAAGTTTACCGAAACTGGATCCGTAAAAGATCGACCACGGAAAGGTAGACCTCAAGTAGGAGAAGATGTGAAATTAAATGTGCTTCTAGAAGCAAGGCATCATGTTTCCACCAGACAACTTGCGTTAGCCAATCAGGTGGCTCACTCATTTCTCGTCAACTTATTCAAAAAAGAACACTATCATCTTTACAAAGTTGAGCTTGTACAGGAATTAGATGAGAATGACGATCGAAGATCGTCGACTGCAGTTCTGTGAAGACGTAATGTTACGTTGTGACCAAAATGCAAATTTCTTGGGAAACACCGCCATAATTGCAGATATTGGTCGCAGACCAATCCGCATTGGACTCAAGCATCTGATACTCAGCGCAGAGGAAAAGTTAACGTATGGGTTGGTATGATTGGACGACGCATTTTAGGACCATCTTTTTTTGAAGGAAATTTGACTGCTGTGCAATATTTAGAATTTTTAAGATTTGAACTGGTTCCAGCGCTCGCTGTTATTTTCCCAAATCACGAGGATGGTGATGTACCCCATCCAAATATTTGGTTTCAACAAGATGGGGTACCTCCCCATTATGGTGTAGAGGTTCGCCACTATCTTGACGAAATATTTCCTAATAAATGGATTGGATGGAGAGGCATAGAATGGCCACCTCGTTCTCCTGACTTGACTCCGTTAGACTTTTTTTGTGTGGTTATTTGAAATCGAAAGTGTATTTTAACAAACCGAATAATTTAGAAGATTTAAAACAACGAATTCGCGTAGAAATTGCACAAATATCCACAGACATAATTGAGGCGAGTATACGAAGTGTTTACACTCGACTGGGACAGTGTCAGTTGGTTGGTGGGGTCCATTTTGAAAATTTACGTTTACTGTTACAATAAATTTAAGTTCAGAAGTATTTTTTTAAATTTAATTTTAATTTTGTACAAAAATAAAATTTTCTTATTTTTTTCTAAATTTATATTATTAAAAAAAATTGTGATGCAACATACCAATCGCTTTATATTACTATTTGGAGGATATAAAGATCTACCAAAAACGATAAAAAAATAATATGGTTGCCATTTAAAAAAGGGTTGATGACGTCATCACTCTAAAAACCAATGACGTCATAGGAAAAAATTGTATGTCAAAAGATGGCGCTTTAAAAAAAGAAAATTTACCTGTCCGAGCGTTTTTCCTAAAAATGTAAAATAATGCGGTTATAAGCTTGGTTCCAAACTTTATGACCACACTGTATATATGAACAATTCGAGTTTGATTATTTTTAGATTCGTTTAAGACTTTTTTTCATTTTTCTTATAATTCAAAAATACTTAAACAGAAGTGTTCCTTTCACTGGAAGTGAAGTAGTTAGTCAAGTCCGTTCAAAACGAATGATCTTCATCAGAACGCCTATGTGATAACTGATGGTAATGGTGGTTACCGTTTAGGCGATTACCATTGACATTTCTAATACGATAAGATATACAAAGTCGTTTAAATTGGGCTAAAGTTGAGTTCTTGGTGTTGAATCGTTTAAAAATTTGTGGATTTTGAAAAATTTTTCAAAAACGGAAAAACACAATATTCTTTTATTTTTGCAGGGGTTATAACAAAACCAATACATTTTCCCTTTTTTAATCTGTTTATAATGGTATCTTTATATTTTGCTTGAAACGTTTTCTGTTGTTTTGACCGTCATCAATTTTAGTTTTTCTTGTTGACACAGGTTGGAGCTTGTTATCATTAAATACATACATTTTTTCTGATATTATCCATATACAATTAGTTTTAAACTTGTCAAAATGATTTTTTCTAATGAAGAGGCGCAATGTTAAAACTTTATTACAACAATTCAGTAATTTATTTTCGACAGGATTCAGAAAGACGTAACCATATAAAACATTGTATAGTAAATTAGATAGAAGCATTACTTTTATGATTATCTTTGCAGGAACTAGAGATATCGCTCTTATAATGATGATAATGAAGAAAGAAATAACGAATAGTTTTTATTTCTAAATGCACAAAACTTTTAATTGATACTTTATTAATAAAAATGTATAATCTAAATAGTAGTCGATTCAACTACTAGCTTAGCTGTTTCAAAATTTCTTTTGTTGTTTTAGGTTAACCCTCATCATTCGATTCTATCCGGCAAACCTTGTAGATGCCACGAATCGTACTAAAAAGAGTAATTACAAATGCTGCAAAATATAATGCTAGATTTATTTCAAATTAGCTCAAGCTGGAAAGCTGTTAATGTTGGTTAATTGGTTTTTTTAAAGATATTGTTATAAATAAATTTGAAATAAAATTTCTTTTTACTTCCTTCAAGTTTTACTAAAAATTCCATGAAGAACAATGTTTCTATCCAATTTGCTAAATATTGTTCTGTTTAATTGTTGTTTTGATAATTGGTAATAAATTTTGCTTTCTATTATTAATGTGATTATTATAATAAAATTTATATATATATATATTTAACATATGATATATATTTAACATATGATGTTGTTTCTGTCCGGAGAAATATCAAACCGTTTTTTTATCAACAGACATACTTACTTTTTTGGCATTGTTACTTTCAATATTTTTTGCATCTATCGCCACTGCACTGTATTAAATGGGCATATGTTATGCATAGGAACACGACTATCGATGCTAACCTGTTATAAAAACAAGCTCTAAATTGCATAGAGTTAAAAACTCGGTCGGGTAGACGAAAGCAGAGGCTCTGGTATAGGCGTGTCTGGCACACACATTATTGTTGTGATAACTTCCTACTAGTGTTTAAAAGTTACGGTCCCGGATGCGCGCAAAATAATTCTTTGACCGGCAGTTCGCAGCTCGTAACTTATGAAATCGATTATATTTAGAGTAATATGAAACGTATAGTTAACTGTTTAGTTAATTCAGGTATCCACAAACAACTGTTAAATATTTTATAAATACAAGAATATTTTCAGAAGAAGGCAAGTTATTCCAAAGTTTTTTAGGATGTAGATACGTCTCTCTTTTGACAATTATTAGTTTGATGTTAATTTTCTGTACATTCACTAGTATGTCTGAAAATTTAGATTCAATTTATTCCATTTTACTTTTAGTCATATATACAGTGTGGTCATAAAGTTTGGAACCAAGCTTATAACCGCATTATTTTACATTTTTAGGAAAAACGCTCGGACAGGTAAATTTTCTTTTTTAAAACGCCATCTTTTGACATACCACTTTTTTCTATGACGTCATTGGTTTTTAGAGTGATGACGTCATCAACCCTTTTTAAATGGCAACCATATTATTTTTTTATCGTTTTTGGTAGATCTTTATATCCTCCAAATAGTGATATAAAGCGATTGGTATGTTGCATCACAATTTTTTTTAAATAATATAAATTTAGAAAAAAATAAGAAAATTTTATTTTTGTACAAAATTAAAATTAAATTAAAAAAAAATGCATCTGAACTTAAATTTATTGTAACAGTTAACGTAAATTTTCAAAATGGACCCCACCAACCAACTGACACTGTCCCAGCCGAGTGTAAATGCTTTGCGATCAATAGTAATCTGCGTTATTCGCTCCAGATCAAAACAACTGAAAAAACAACCAACAAACAAAGCGGATCGTAAAAAGCACATATACTGTTACTATAACACTAAACACTTTAACCCACTAAACACCAAACAAGTTTTAATTAAAACACCGACGCGTTTCAACAGCAATGCTGTCATTATCATGCTGTTGAAACGCGTCGGTGTTTTAGTTAAAACTTGTTTGGTGTTTAGTGGGTTAAAGTGTTTAGTGTTCTACGTCTGCACCAAGAGATCCAGTGAAGAACTTCTCATGTGTTTTTTCGATTCTGCCTGATGATGGGAATTTCCCGAAACCGGTAGCAAATTATTTGTTAATACAGAATCTTGTTTTACTATCGCCTTGATAATGACAGCATTGCTGTTGAAACGCGTCGGTGTTTTAGTTAAAACTTGTTTGGTGTTCAGTGGGTTAAAGTGTTTAGTGTTCTACTTCTGGACCAAGAGATCCAGTGAAGAACTTCAGAATCTTGTGAGATATAGACCAACCTTTTTTCCCTTCTAATTGTGATCATCTACTCACACGAGTCATCATGTTTGATTTACTTCTCATGTTACTATGCAAAAAATTTACAAAAACAAAAACACGCACTCTTGGCAAGATCCTCTTTATGACATTCTTTCTTCTTTTTATACAAACTATGTACAACACTAATATTTTGAAATTGTTTCTATGGCGACAACGTTGTTGAATTATTTACTTCTATTTTTGACGTTAAATTAGTTAGACATTGCGTAAAAATTGTTCGTTTTTGCTAATATAAAAAATGGCACATTTATCTGAGCGAGAAAGAATCGAAATTTTAATTATGGTTGGGTATGGGGACAGATAAAGAACGGATGCAGAAGCATGCGAATTTTTTAACCATGAACATCCTGATAGACCTTCAATTGCCAGGTCTACGGTGACAAAACTAGTTGGAAAGTTTACCGAAACTGGATCCGTAAAAGATCGACCACGGAAAGGTAGACCTCAAGTAGGAGAAGATGTGAAATTAAATGTGCTTCTAGAAGCAAGGCATCATGTTTCCACCAGACAACTTGCGTTAGCCAATCAGGTGGCTCACTCATTTCTCGTCAACTTATTCAAAAAAGAACACTATCATCTTTACAAAGTTGAGCTTGTACAGGAATTAGATGAGAATGACGATCGAAGATCGTCGACTGCAGCTCTGTGAAGACGTAATGTTACGTTGTGACCAAAATGCAAATTTCTTGGGAAACACCGCCATAATTGCAGATATTGGTCGCAGACCAATCCGCATTGGACTCAAGCATCTGATACTCAGCGCAGAGGAAAAGTTAACGTATGGGTTGGTATGATTGGACGACGCATTTTAGGACCATCTCTTTTTGAAGGAAATTTGACTGCTGTGCAATATTTAGAATTTTTAAGATTTGAACTGGTTCCAGCGCTCGCTGTTATTTTCCCAAATCACGAGGATGGTGATGTACCCCATCCAAATATTTGGTTTCAACAAGATGGGGTACCTCCCCATTATGGTGTAGAGGTTCGCCACTATCTTGACGAAATATTTCCTAATAAATGGATTGGATGGAGAGGCATAGAATGGCCACCTCGTTCTCCTGACTTGACTCCGTTAGACTTTTTTTTGTGTGGTTATTTGAAATCGAAAGTGTATTTTAACAAACCGAATAATTTAGAAGATTTAAAACAACGAATTTGCGTAGAAATTGCACAAATATCCACAGACATAATTGAGGCGAGTATACGAAGTGTTTACACTCGACTGGGACAGTGTCAGTTGGTTGGTGGGGTCCATTTTGAAAATTTACGTTTACTGTTACAATAAATTTAAGTTCAGAAGTATTTTTTTAAATTTAATTTTAATTTTGTACAAAAATAAAATTTTCTTATTTTTTTCTAAATTTATATTATTAAAAAAAATTGTGATGCAACATACCAATCGCTTTATATTACTATTTGGAGGATATAAAGATCTACCAAAAACGATAAAAAAATAATATGGTTGCCATTTAAAAAAGGGTTGATGACGTCATCACTCTAAAAACCAATGACGTCATAGGAAAAAATTGTATGTCAAAAGATGGCGCTTTAAAAAAGAAAATTTACCTGTCCGAGCGTTTTTCCTAAAAATGTAAAATAATGCGGTTATAAGCTTGGTTCCAAACTTTATGACCACACTGTATATATGAACAATTCGAGTTTGATTATTTTTAGATTCGTTTAAGACTTTTTTTCATTTTTCTTATAATTCAAAAATACTTAAACAGAAGTGTTCCTTTCACTGGAAGTGAAGTAGTTAGTCAAGTCCGTTCAAAACGAATGATCTTCATCAGAACGCCTATGTGATAACTGATGGTAATGGTGGTTACCGTTTAGGCGATTACCATTGACATTTCTAATACGATAAGATATACAAAGTCGTTTAAATTGAAAAATTTTTCAAAAACGGAAAAACACAATATTCTTTTATTTTTGCAGGGGTTATAACAAAACCAATACATTTTCCCTTTTTTAATCTGTTTATAATGGTATCTTTATATTTTGCTTGAAACGTTTTCTGTTGTTTTGACCGTCATCAATTTTAGTTTTTCTTGTTGACACAGGTTGGAGCTTGTTATCATTAAATACAGACATTTTTTCTGATATTATCCATATACAATTAGTTTTAAACTTGTCAAAATGATTTTTTCTAATGAAGAGGCGCAATGTTAAAACTTTATTATGCTAACTACAACAATTCAGTAATTTATTTTCGACAGGATTCAGAAAGACGTAACCATATAAAACATTGTATAGTAAATTAGATAGAAGCATTACTTTTATGATTATCTTTGCAGGAACTAGAGATATCGCTCTTATAATGATGATAATGAAGAAAGAAATAACGAATAGTTTTTATTTCTAAATGCACAAAACTTTTAATTGATACTTTATTAATAAAAATGTATAATCTAAATAGTAGTCGATTCAACTACTAGCTTAGCTGTTTCAAAATTTCTTTTGTTGTTTTAGGTTAACCCTCATCATTCGATTCTATCCGGCAAACCTTGTAGATGCCACGAATCGTACTAAAAAGAGTAATTACAAATGCTGCAAAATATAATGCTAGATTTATTTCAAATTAGCTCAAGCTGGAAAGCTGTTAATGTTGGTTAATTGTTTTTTTTAAAGATATTGTTATAAATAAATTTGAAATAAAATTTCTTTTTACTTCCTTCAAGTTTTACAATTTAAAAATTCTGTTTAATTGTTGTTTTGAAGAACAATGTTTCTATCCAATTTGCTAAATATTGTTCTGTTTAATTCAATGGCTTTTGTTTTGATAATTGGTAATAATGGCAAGTCGATCCGGGATTTGAAAAAATGTCACCGTCCCTCCAGAGGATTGAACCCCGGCGCCTATTGTCACAACAATATTAATTGCGGCCATACCCGGTTAATGTGATTATTATAATAAAATTTATATATATATATATTTAACATATGATATATATTTAACATATGATGTTGTTTCTGTCCGGAGAAATATCAAACCGTTTTTTTATCAACAGACATACTTACTTTTTTGGCATTGTTACTTTCAATATTTTTTGCATCTATCGCCACTGCACTGTATTAAATGGGCATATGTTATGCATAGGAAAATATCAGAAAAATGGTTCTATTTAATGATGTTAAGATCCTGTCTGACAGCTATAAGAAAAATAAAATTGATGATACTCAGTCTCATTTTGGGCATTGGGAAACATTTTACACATCTAATTATACCGTGGCAGAAATCTAAGAAAAGTGGTTGGAGAATGTATCATTTTTTAGTGATTTTTTGGAGTGGTTGGAGAATGTATCATTTTTTAGTGATTTTTGCATTAATTGCATTTATTAGTGATTTTTGCGTGGTGGAGTGGTTGGAAAATGTATCATTTTTTAGTGATTTTTGCATTAATAACTTCAGAAAAGGAATAAAAATGGAAATTTATTATGTTTCTGGCTTTTTTCCCCCAATTTAACGGATTTTGTATCTTCTACCGTTTTCGAGATCCTAAGGATGATCTTGCAATTTATAAGAGCTTGTACATGCAGCGTGTTGATTGAGATATGCGAATTTTACATGTAAAATGTTCAGGATTAAAAGCTACATGCAATTCACAATAAATAGTATAACTTACAGGGTAACCTTTTTTCTATTTTGATCTAAAATTATCGCTGGAGATAATATTGTATTAATTGAATTTTGCATATAAACTTCCTATGGCGCAGATCTCTATCAAAACACTGTATACAAGGTGTGTATAAATTGGTATCCAAAGAACACGCGGTGATATCCTTCGTTAAAGCTTTAAGTAAAAGTTTCAACACTAGGATGGTGTACCATGCTTCCTGTCTGTTCTTTTACATTGTGCTAGAATCCTCGAAACCAATTTAGTCATCGTTAGTAATGTCAAATAGAGAAATTTTCTTCTAGATCGTGTACATTACGCAAAAGAAATAAAATTTGCTCTTGAAATTATTTGTTATGAAAGTATTATGAATTTTTAAAATCTTATGATAAGATTGATTTTTTTATACTATTCTTTGAGAATAAATGAATCTTATTATTGGTTAGCCAAACATTAACGGAAACATTTATTGGTAATTACATTTATCATAAACTGCATTAAATGTTTAATGTAGGAGGATTCGTCCTTTTTGATGTTTTGGAAGTAAGTTATATACACCGATTTGTTATATAATGAAATGGCAGAAATTCCAATTAACAATACGCATGAGGAAATTCACACTATGCAAATATTTACCAACACAGAGAGCGCTGTGGCAATTAAGGTTAATCTTGATATCGTTTGGCATACCGTAATAGATATGTTTTGCTAAATGCGACACATTCATTAAGCAAACTTGTATCTGATAATTATCTATTATGACTTCAATAATAAGTGAGTAGGCTTTTGGGGTTAAAATTATTACGTTTGTGCTGCAAGCGTATAAATTTGATAACTAATTATAATACATTAATAGATTGGAATGTCATGCATTTTATTATCCTTGCATTCCAGGCACAGAACACTAATATAGCTGCATATTATGATTAGTTTATGATGGATTATTTGCAAAATTATAAACATGAACATGTAATGTAAATTTATCTTTCATCAAAGCAATGGGTACAGTTTTTCCATAACTTATTTAATATTATAAACGGCTCGGCGATCTGTGGTTAAATGATCGACTATTAGGTAAACTTTCGGCTTTGAATATACATATTTGATTGGTCCTCGCATGCTCTAATACATCTCTCGAGTCGCCATGTGTTCTTTGCTTGAATGGATATTTAATGTTGATGAGAAAGGTTTTAGATTAAGCCTTCACCGTCAACAAAGTGTCCTTGCGAATAAAAGAGCAAGAAGTGTATGTATTGTGGCTAATGAGCATGCAAACTATGAAAATGTATGAAGCTAAGATGGGCTGACTTCAAGGTCAGTTGCGCGTAGAACCACAAAGAGGAGTACAAATATCAATACTTTTTCTATTTGGCTTAAGCATTTTGCGAAATTAAAGGTGCCTGAACCTTGTCTAATAATATTTGAAATAGCAAAAAGTCATGTAGTCCACGCGATAGTCGAGGCCGCTGATCAATACGGGATTGTCTTGTATTGTCTTTCTAATAACACCACGCATGAACTTCAGCCAATGGACAAAGTAATATTCTGGGTATTCGAATATTGTATGCATCCATAAAGAATGCGTGGGGCTTACTGCGAAAGATAAGATAGAAGTTTTCATTTGCTTGATTGTGATGAAAAATAATATCTTTATTTTTGATAATGAATTGTTCGATATTTATATGTTACTATAATGATTTTCCGTTTAAGGTAAAATTTCCCTTATTTAAGTATATGTATATGGATGACTATATTACCGACCATTGAACGATAATATGGATAATTGCACCTAACTTTTAAAATAGCTATAGAAACCTTTAGTTTATTTTACTCATTCATCGAAAACTGAAATTGTTTTATCTTCTATAAGTTAAAAGGGCAATAATCCCTTATTATGGTCATATTACGAGCAGGCAGTTACCTTACAGCATCATGTTTAATATGAAGAGTTCCAGAGGAGTGTTCTAGTCCCCGCGCAGAAGTCAAAAACTTTGGTATAAGTGCACTCATAACGTAGAGGTTCATGTTCATTATTGGTTTTCTGTAGAATATTGCAGGTCTTGAGAGCATTTAAACATTTATTTTAAAATACAAAAGCTATTACCATTCTGTTTAGGTAAATGAAATAGCTGGCATAAAAAATAGAATATCAATGTGAGCATAAATCTTTCAGTATAGTTATTGATATACACATAGATTAAAATTGAAAATCATCCTTTTATCTTAGGAAAATTAATTCTTTGCAGCTCCTTCTATACAGAATGTGATGCAAGTATTTACTTGTCAGTTTAATGGTTAGAAGGCATTTTCCTTCGTTAAAGATGTTTGACGCCAACTAACCTTTAATGGGTATACTGCGTTTCATGAATGTATATTACAAGCTTGGTTTTATGGATCTATTCTTTTAATGAAGAAATAAATTTATTTCGAAGGCTGTGGAATGTTAGGAGTTGGTTCATTAATTTTATTTTTGTTGTCGGCTGATATGTACCTTATAAAAAGTCTTAAGCACTAAATATTTAGTTAAGAAACATCACAATTGAATATAAATTACTTTCACGACGCACCTTTTTTAGAAATCAGTTTTGGGGTTTAGGCAGTTGAAAAGAATAAGATATATGACTTAGCATAAATTTGATTTTCTCTTTTATCACATTGAAATCAGTATTTACAATAAAAGTTCTTCATCGCAGCTACATATATTTCGTCAAGATACTAGCTACCGTCTTCGACCGAGTTGTGTACAACGAATTACTGTACACAAGGTATACATATAATGCGGAGATAATTCCTCGATTATCCTACGTAAATATTTCATTTCGATGCGACTACGAGCAGAGAACGCATTATTGTGACGTTTTACAGCCGTTTTCGACATAAAACTATGGGAAAAAGATAACATTTGTTCATCGACCGGCTATTAACACGCACACACACGGGACCGACGACGGGCGAAGAAGCCAGATAACGAGAGAGGCATGTTTACAAGAGTTCCACACAATACGCACACGGCACATAACAGCACTACCGAACGTTGATCGGTCGTGTCTGGGTTGGCCCCGGCCCCGGCATCGACAAGCCGCCTCAGCTCATCTCGACAGCCAGCGGTTGCTGTATGTATGTATGTACACTGGCTGCTATGGACGGCGCTTGTTATCTTTAGTCTCGACCGCCTCTCGGATTGATAAGTCATTTTAAAATATGTAGTAATGCAGATAAAAAATCAAATCGGTCTCTACGAATCTACACGTCATTCGAAAGACAGGAGTAAGGAGAATAAAGAAGAATAGCATTGGATATAATCAGTGGCGTATAGTTAAGAGTCTTGGATTTATATTAATTAATTATTATTCATTATTCATGTCCAGTTCCCTCTAGACAATTTCGGCATAAAAGACAAAAATATGTGAAATTGTAAAAATATTTTAGTTAAGTGTTTTTAATACTTGTGGAATTGAAATAAAAATTTTGAACGGAAATTTTTGTTGTCTAGGAACATAAAACCGGTATTAAGTCATAAATTGAACTAACAATTTATTATTTGTTAGATTTCCATTAAAATGTATATCGATGATATTATAAATTCAAGAAATCTTGTAGAATAAAATAGCACCGACTACTAGAATATGTCTGTTCTTAGTTTTCTTATTTTTGTATACGTGATGTAGCAGTGTCCAGATTTTCCGAAAATGATTGCCAGAGATCGCCCGCAACTGGTACTAATGGTACTAATTCTTATGCGATATTGTAATTTCCCAGTCTTGAATTGTTTTCTGTCAAAAATTTGTATATCCATACGCTTCAGTTGCTGAAAAAATGCGAAAATTAACTGATTAAGCTATTGGCAAGCTACAGCTCAAACGGCTTATCATAGAATTGCAAAATTTGATGTAGACCTCAGCGTCGGTTGTCTTGTGGAGGCGTCATTGAAGAAGCAATAATATGAAGACAAATGATCACGAAAAATCTGTCAGTACTTTTGGCGCAGCTAAACTAGTCATTGACTTTTTTGCGAGTTTTACAATTATTTTATTAAGAAATAATACCGATTGTGTGTGGCAAAAAGAGACGTAGAAGTTTATATTGTGCCGTTACTTTGCATAAAACACCACTAAAATATCGTGTGAAAATGTATTTAAAAAGATTATAGACATGTATAAACTTCTAGAACACGTTGGCATAGATAGATAATCAAAAATCTCTTTGTTAATTTAAGGACATTAGTTTTACATGTGTTATTATTTTGTATTAGTTTCATAATGTTTATATGCGCATATATTTGTCAAAAATAAGGCATATTTTGTTTTTTCATTTAAGCTAAGAATAAGCACTTTGCCATTTACGTCATTAAACTACGATCACTTAAACAATTTAATGCACGTAGGATAACCTTTATAAATGTTAATAATAAATAAGGGGACTTATTATAAATTACGGCTTTAAAAACCAATTAGCTACAGTTCGACGCAAGCGATTGAAGGTGTCAGTTTTTAAATTTAATGTGATGTGTAATGCTTTACGTAGTCATTTTGGGAAGGTTAAATTTGTCAGAACATTGCGAAAAGAAGAGTTGGATTCAACTCTTAAGCATACTAAGATGATAGTAGTCTCATAACCAGCTGTTCAAACGGTTATTCAGAGCCTATTATTTATAAATAGGTTAGATAGATGTACTCGTATTAATAACTAATAGTTAACAGCAACTAACAACTCGATGGTTCAGGAGGTAGGAGTGGCTGTCTATGAGTAAGGTAGTACTAATTCGGGGTTTGAATCTTGTCGGTGATGCTTGCAGCAACATCTCCCATTTTCTGTTGGGACATACCTACACACATAAAAATCTGGAGTTAATTCTAACACTTTTTCAACACTTTTTCGGTGTTCCCTCGCGTCCATCCGCTTCTGGTGTTAAAATTAAAGTAGTTAGAATAAAAAGTGCTAGTGTCATATTCAGAAGTGATAACAACATTGTTCCTGCTGTAGTTGCTTATATCTATTAAAGTCTATTAAGTCTCATCTCGGAAAGGAAAAATACTTAACCTCGATATAGTAACTGTTATCCCGAAAAGAGTTAGGGTTATCCTGAGAAGTGTTGGTATTATATTGAAAAGGAGAACTACCAATCTTTCGATGTAGTACCTAACTGTTACTCCGAAAGGGGTTACAGTTATTCTTAGAAGTGTTAGTTTCATCTCTAAAAGAATAAATTCTTTACTTCTGAGGTGGTAACCGTTACCCCGAGAAGAGTTAGAGTTCGTTCCTCGCGCCGTCCTACTGCCGTCAGTACCAGCAACCAGAGGCTAGGTCGGTGCAACCGCACCGTGATATCCGAAATCAGGCGCCCCAAATTAGCTTTTGGGAATTGCAGTTCAGGAATGCATTTGGACTTTTGCACCGAGGCCTCCGACACCCTGCTGCCAGGTACTATAAAAATCGTCACAAATGCAGAATATCCTGAAAAGAGAGGAATATATTGATATGTATTTATTACAGATGCAGCTACAACCTGCGATATGAATGTGTCTGGTTTACTTATAATAAATAATTATACCAGGTACTTACTTTTATCGTCTATGATCTCTTTTGTCAGTAAGTCACTATTTATTTTCACCCACTTCTTATGATTCCTATATTTGATACGTAAATAAAATCCAGCATCCATTTTCGTTAACCCAAGTATACAGAATAGTCGTTATTCGTGTTAGAACAGGAACGCTACCCTTTCTCTAACAAAATGCTTATGCGGGAATTAAGCAACAATTACGTATACAGAACGAATATGCCAACGACTGCATCTTCGCTCGGTTTAAATTCAACTAAATTGTGCATGTCTGTGTAACGCCAGACACAATCTACAATGCGAAGAGAGGAATACGCTGTTGCAATTCATACTGCCTATGTTCAGCTGCGGGCTGAACCTATGTGTTTATAAATTTAGAACTTTAATCTTTTCCTTTTTATGCAATGATAAGGTATTGTTTAGAGTTTCTATTGCCACTTCGAAATACTGAATATTTTCTGTGCGCCCTTGAAGGTTTCGTTAGAAGTCCATAACCATACAGTTGGAGAAAAAAGTATCCGGCCAGTGCGCGAAGGAGGCTTCTTACTCAAACCCTACGGGAACTTTATTGTCCTAGTATGCATACAAATAATGTCTGTACCACAGACAATCCATGTAGGTATCCTAAGTCAAGAAAGTACCCAAGAATTTTGAGTAAAGGGAGTCTTTCTTAAATATACTGGCAGGAAACTTTTTTCTCCAACTGTACATTTACATAATTCCAATATTATATACTCAAATTAATATCTAGTAGGAGAAGCAAGGGCTATGTGGCTATTATTTTTCAATTTATTGACTATCTTTATGTTAGACATTATTGTAATTTTAACCACTATCCGATATACGCTGGCTGAAATTAAAATTAGTTAGTAGCCTTCATTATTTTTGCTCTATTATAACTATATATAGGTTGGTGTAATTTTAATAATTATTACGTTTATATTTAAGAAGGGTGTTTCTATCAATATTACTTCTGACAAGAATTCGATACCCCGCCACTGACTAACACGATGGTGACGGTTATGATGATGAAGAGGTGGCGAAGGAGGAGGCAGACGACGGTAGAAAAGAAGACGAAGATAAAAAAGAGAACTCCATAAAGTAGAGAGACGGGAGAGAAGAGAGTATACCAAAAAAACATTCATTTGAAATAAAATCTTGATAAGCAATCAGAGTTGTCATCTCGGCTTGTTACATACTTGAATAAATTTGACGGGTATTCATAGAGAGATGAAAAATTAACGTTTGCAGACGCGATGCTTCTCTTCTTTTCTTCTTCTTTCTGTCTTCTTCTTCTCCTTCTGCGTCTTGGACTTCGTCTCAGTCGCTGACCAATGTGATTGAAAAACTCGTTTCTGTCCGGCTTACGAAAAGGAGACGTAAGCGAGATAGATATAGAAGAAAAAGTGATGGAAGCAAGCAACGTTACATATATTCGAAAAGGTCTTCTATCTCAGAGGTGTATTTACAAAGCAAATTATAAAATAGTTTATATTTTACGTCTACAATTGATAAATAGTTAACACTTTACTGCAGTGAAGTTTGCCATGTGTATTAATATGGCAGTGAGTTATAAGAAAAGGATCCAGTTTTTTATGTTCAACAGTAATTTTGTACGATGTTTAAGTGGAATACAGTAATGCTACACTATTATCATTAAGTTAGTAAAAGGTATAAATAATAATTTACAGATAATATACATATACTTCTAAACCAATTTGGATTCCATAGATATGCGTTGTGGGCATGTATTGTGCGTAACTTTACGTTATTATTTAGGATGTATCTGACATCTATACTGTTCCACAAATTTTGTAAAATCATTTTTTTTTTGCGGGGTAGAGCTAGTATTTGTGTGTTGTAGTTCAGAGACGTTATATTAAATTTCTATTGTTTTAACGTGAACGCTGCATAACTCTGGTACGCAGCTGATTAAGGGATATTGATTTCAAGATTTGGTATTACATCATTAAACAGAATAGAAGAAATTTCGTTCGTGAGGATTTGTAGCACCAATTGAATCTGTATAAACTGTGTAACTTAAGTACGTTTAAATGTCTTACGTATGTACATAAATTCCAAAGGCGGAATAGGATTAATGTCCGAAAGACAACGTTTAGCCCCTATCGACAGATTCGATGGATTTAACGTTTCTTACAGAATAATTAATTACTGGCTACCAAGTGCGCGTATCAGCAAGAAATGAATTGCGCTCGCTACTATCTAACGTTTTAAATCAGATAATGCACACGATAGCAATGTAAATTAACAAACCTTACATAATTTCCTTACGTATTAGTGTTGTGGTAACACTTGAGAACGGCTTGTCGAATGAGAAACGCCCTCTGCATGCAAAGTACATACCATTTCTCTCCTTGGATTACGCTGGTAAGATAGCAGGGAGTGAAGCGGTTATGTTACAATCTACGTACATACTACAAAATATAATTGCAAATGTTTTTCTTTTATGCGACTATATTTGGTGAGGTTAGTAATTGTTATTCCTCAGATAAATTGTAAACTTAGACTTTCTAGTAGCTCTTAGTTCTATAAATCGGTTACGCTAAAAGATATTTTAATAGATATTGCATATTCTGGAAGACACTTTAGCAAAAATTCTATCGGAGAAACTGCGAACCCTAAAATCATTTATCATGCCAACATGTATCCAAGATCATTTAATATTTGTAACTTATAAATAAAACCCATCGAAAGATATGTTCAAACCTAGAGGTATACTATTCATAGCGGCATTGAAAAATGTCATATTTTTTATCAGCTATTTAAATACCTACGACAATGTGTAAGTTTCTTAGAATAGGATCTCGCATATAATGATACTTAATTTACTTGACACATTATTAAGGGAACTATGCACTTATTTTATTAAAAAATATCGGGCGTGAGTAAAATAACATCAATTATTTCATTATTTATTCGGACAGATATTTGTATCATAATAATTTTTATTGGTCGTGACTAGGATTGTATAAACCTAAACTTTCCACTTTGTCGTGCGCTAAAGATTGGTGATTAAGATCTAGCAGCAACAGAATGGTATTTGTTGTTGAGCAGTTAATGTGTTGCTTGTCGTGACAGTATTTCGTTATATGGCCTAAATATAAAGGATTTCCGTTTGCAACATTAGCGCGCAAATTTAGTATCATGATTTCCAATATTGCTCATGAGTGCCGGATTATATTGGATATTGGTATTACTTTAAAGAATACAACACCGGTGTAGTGTTGAGCGTTGACCCCATGTACTTTTTTATGTTTAGTCCATTAGCAGAAATATGAATTTAGAATTCATCTATGAGGAGTATGTGCAGTAACATATTAAAGTTTTTCTCAAACTTATTAGTAGAGCTATATAACTGTCAACACTGAAGGATGCAGAGAAACATATTGTGAACCTATCATCGTGAGGTCTGTAGCGAAACAATTGTATTGCGATGAAAATGTCTACCTGAAGAAAGGCGAGCATCTTACCGTTGGTCGCTTTTGTGAACATCTTTATCGCAGAGTTTCTGGACTTGACTTACGAAGGTGCAAAAATAGTACGACACGTTAACTTGTCATTAATGTAGACATGAACTTCGTAACGTACATATATTCGAAATAAGCGAGCTAACATATTTTCTAGTGGGAAGTTCATATTTAATTTAAGGACTCCAGTCTCAGCTATTAATTTAGCCTTCACGCTAGTGAATCAACAGATACTCCCGGATTTCTGGAATACATATAATTTTAGTCTGTCCAAGTCGGAGAGTATTGGAAGAAATCTACCATATGAGTACGAAGTTAGTTAGTTATGCAGTAACAATATTAAATCTTCTTCATTGTTACTAAAGTAGTAAAATAGTAATATAAACGAGCGAAATTGGTGCTAGAAACATTAGAAAAACTTTAACTTTCAACAATCCATGTATTAAAGTTTGCTATCAATGGTGACAGCACAATACGCTGCGTAGCTCATGTTCGAAATGAATTGTCTTTTGTCGTGTGTGCATACATATGGATATTATTGCATATTTCGACGGCAGGACTAGTTAAAGGCAAGTTACCGTTATGTTGTCTATATCTAAGACATGATTTTTGATTTTTTTTTATGTGTGGTGGGTGCTTTTAATGCTTATTTAATGCTTTTGGCTTATTTAATACTTTTGCTTATTTAATACTTTTAAAAATTAAGATCAAAATTTAAGACTTATTTAATCTAGGCCTTTTAAGTAGTATTGTTTTTTAGTAAAAACATAAGAATTCATGTTAAAATCAAAATATTTTCGAAAAATTATTCAGCGTGGGTAAAAGCTTTTAATTTTAGTTACCGCTACAACGGAAATTACTGCCTCATTTTAACTGAAATACCCTGCACTTAATAATGTATTTAAATTGTATTTTCGTTTGACGTTAAAATTTTATTAACGTACGCTGTATCTATCTTTTGTAGTTTTGTTAATAATTTAGTCATTTCAGTTTGTAGGTGTTTTTTATCTATGATGGGTGCTTTGTTGCAGTGTCTCCGTAAGCTGTATTACTTGTCTGGCTATCACTGCAACTCTCGCGGTGTAGTTTTTTGTGTGTGTAGATTGGGTTCAAATGACTTTGTGACAGCATTATATCTCCTTTTATAATGCCGAGCTGTTAAGCACTTTGCTCCAAACAGCGAATGATAAGTCGATGCGGATTTCAAGCCTCTGAAAAAATGTCACCGTCCTTCTAGAGACGTTACGATGTTAGTAGCTAAATTATTCTTTCCTTATTTACATGGATTACTATAATAAAAAAAAATTAATATCAAAATCATATTTTATTAAATCTACAATAATTTAAAACTACAGAAAGTAAACATAATAGAAAATTAACGACTTCAATAATGCTTAAAGTAATGTTTGTTGTTTTTAATGGAAAGAAATGCCGTTTGTCTAACTGAACCTCCACATCTTGTATACATACCTATTCAAATATTGCAATTCATTTTGAAAATCAATTTGATAGAACACAAGAGCACCGTAAAATTACGAGTAAGCCTGTATAATTTTTATGTTAATAAAAATTCTAATGCTTTTGCTAAAGAAACAATATTTTAAAAACCTAGCTAAAATCTTGATAGATATTTTAAAAAATTCTAAAATATTTATATACATATATGTACTTATATCTATAATATAAATTTGATATGTAACTTCTGTTTGAACCACTCGATAATTGATGAATGATTGTTCTGATTTGGCACTAGTAATAGATGTAAATTAAAGACGTTTTATCATGTCTTTCATTCTTGACGGTTTAGAAATTTGAGGTTTCAACAATGTACCATGACAGCAATTTTTTATACTGTTTGATTAAACATGTCTTCTTTCCTATACAAATATGATATAAAGCATTAGTCATGTTCCTTGAAAATGCATATAAATAGCTACTTAGAAAAACCGCCGTTACATTGAAATTTTTAAAGCCACAGCTGATACTGTAATATTTGAGGGTAGAAATTCATTTTTTAATATTTATCCCAGAATGTTAGCGAAGGAAGATTATAAGGAGCATTATTTCTAATTAAATAAGTTAGACGTTCCTGTAGTTAATTCTAATTATCTACTTGAGTAGAAATATAATTGGCATCTAACACACATACATTTAAATATTTCCTGACAGATCATTATTTACACATACGTATGTTGCGACGTGACATTATTTTGTCATTAGCGCTAAAGGATGAGGTAAATCTTACGTTTAATGCAACTACAGGAAGGTTGAATACATAGAACGACAATCACAGTTCTTAAAACAACGCGTATTCGAGGCTTTTAGTTTTGAACTACATATATCGAAATGAGGAAAGAAGAAAGAACATTATTATCATAGTAATTAGACGCATACCATAATTGCATAATTTTACTTTAGCTTTAGGCGACTCCAAGAAATGTAATTTCCAGGCTTTACCTCCATTAGAAACTGTTGATTCGCATTTACGTAACGTGATATTGAAACAGCAGAGGAAAGAAACTGCAATAAAATCCGGACAAGTGCAAGAATGAGAGGAGGTGTGCGTGTGGATGTGTGTGTTGTGCATGTTTGTTGTGTACCGAGTTCGTCTATACGTACAGTTACACCTATACGAATGAATGTATTGGTTCGATTCAGGGCGACAAGCAACAACATCGGTGAGAACCGAGAACAAATTAACATAATCGCGCTGAGTTAGCTTATATACCATCCAGAAAGGCAGAGCGTAAGAACCGGCATCGCTTGCAGAAACTTTCAGAAGAGAAAGAGCGGTATGCAGATGCTGTATACGAAAGATCAAAGTAGCCTGCAAACCTGCATACAAGAAAAGGAGAAGAGAGAAGTTTGGAGTTATTCGTCTGGAAATTACATATGTTTACATGATACGCGAAAATGAGCACAAAACGAGGCGCGTTCGTTATTCGTTATGCTTGCTCAAGTGTTTAAGCGGCCGACCGCTACTCTGACGCTTCAACTCGGCATACATGCATGCATGCACCCAAGCAGCGCCAGGGTCGGGCTCCGATCAACTTGGTGCTTGCTCGGTAACGTGCACACACGCGGGTAAGAATTACAACAAATTATATAGTCAAGATAACGATTCAATTGTTGGACAACGCGCTGTATTCGTATAGCAAGAAAGTGATACGTCACTGAGCATGCTTAAATAGCGGTGAAACGCATCAGACACATCCTTATCCATATACTGTATGGTCATACAAAAGTGACTAAATCAACTATGGTTTCTAAAGGAGGATGGAATAAGGTTTTCACATAATTGCCAATAGGATTAATAAGTAATAATTGAAACGCTAAATTGTAAATTGCTTTTTGAATTCAATACAACGTTATTCATAAATCTGGTTTGTTAGAAACTTTCGATATTCCAAAACAGTTCTGAAAATTTGTAACTACAGATACCATCATGTGGTCTCGATAGCGATCCTGTATCATTTCCGGTTTATCGGAAGTTTAAGTCAACTTTCTTAACTTAAATAGCATGGTCTATTTTTTGTTAATATGTATGTATATATTATTACCTTTATGTACTTATCTTTCCACCTTATTATAATTAAAAAAATAATTTATTTCAGAATACAATTAATTATGTTTTTGTAAAAACTACTTCATCAATGGAAGAAATTGATGTTTAATATCCATGAAGGTAGGTCATCCCTATCAATAAAAATATCTAAAAACAAAGAAATAATGACTATATAGAATTATGTATACACTTACTAATGTAAAAATAATATAACTATAAAAACTTAATTATATCAATGTAATTTTTGTTAAGGTCTCATGATTATGTTCATTTCTGTTTTATTGACTTACAAGTGGAAAAATATCTGTGATTAAAAGATATGTTGTAAGAGAAAGTTTTTTACATCGCAGATGTAATCTGACTATTAGTTCTGTCTGAAAAACATTACAGCGATTACATCAAAATCAAAACATGCAGTAATGTATCGTAACTTGCAATTCGTACTGTCACTATGCAATTTCACACTGCGAAGAACTGCTCCTATAGAAACCTCCAGAACATGTGACATTAGATGAAGAGAGCTTAGATTCTGAAGGTAGAAAAAGAAGCACATTTTGGTGATACAACTTTTGAACCAAGCTTTTCATCTGAGCTTTGTTTCTTGGTTCAAAAACGATCCATTTCTTGGTTCCTGGATAAAAAGATGGATTTATTTTTCAAAAGATAGCCGCGGTAATTAGATGGCTGCCCAGTGTTGTGATAGCACGTTGCAGGCGAGACTTCATTTCTTCTTCTGGCGCCTCTTATCCACTTTTGCTTAGTGACAAAACGTCGAGTTTAATAGATTTTTTTCTACTTATTTTGATTTTTGTTTATTTTTGTATTATATATATTTACACTATTATGACGCAGCCAAACCCCAAAGTTCTCATAATAGAAACTTGGACCGTGAACGCCTTCAATATCATTTTAAATAGAGAAGGAATAGTTTTGAATCTATGGATATTAAATTTTTTGCTCGATGAGTAAAGATCTCCTGGGATATAAAACTGTAAATCTCCGGTTAAACAGAGATAAGATATATCATAAGGTAGATAAGAATAATTTTAATGTAAAACTACATTATAGGTCCTAATGTAGATCGTAATGATAACATAATCAAGCTTAGAAATATTGAAACGAAACTTAATTGTGAGACAGAATGTGCAAGTTTTTTGAATGATTTATTTGCTGAGAAAGAAAATTCAGTTAACTATTGAAAGATAGAATCACCATTGCCTTCGGCCGCACAGTTCTACGTCATTTTGTTTATGTTGTTATACAGTATCAATGGTATCCAGATAGAAGCTTAGAGTAGAACTAGAGAAGTATTTGAATCCTGTTGTAGTGATGCAAGAGGAAGGAGTGTTCTTGTCGTTGCTGTTTATATATTTGTTAATTATGTATTGTTACTTAATCCATGAATTCGTTAATAAACATTTTTCGTATTTATACACGTTCGTCTATATAGACTGTAATATATGTGGAGTGTTTAAAAGTAAACGGTAATTTTAACTTCAATGAGTTTTCCTAGTAAAATTAACCTAAATGTCTTTGATTTTTGTTGGTTAGATTTTACATTGTTGGATAAATTTTACAACATTTAATAAATTTAAACAAATTACTTGCTTTAAATCATGCTAGGAATTTTAGCAAATTTAGTATTTATTTAGCAAAATTATCGAAGAAAATTTCACACATGATAACTATATATACTGGCATGTTATGTCATTTCGATAATTTCCAACAAAATTCGTTAGAGTCATATATTACACACTGTAAATTTGGGATGAATTGAATTGTCAAAATTACACGTACACACAAGCTACTGCTATTTAGAAAAACTTAAAAAAAGGGAGGGAAGAAAAACAAGAAAAAGGGAAGCACGGTTTTGAAAGTTGATTGAAAAAACAGAAAAGGCAGGTGAAGTAAAAAGTTCTTTTTAAAAGTAGAAAAGACACAGTAAAATGGAAAGTCAAAAGTTTGAAAAGAAGATTGAAAATTAGAGAAACAGGAGAAAGAGAAACGTTTTCGCGAATTGAAAGAAAAAAGATTTGGAATGATTTTGAAAAAATGACGGATGAGAGAATATAAAAAGGAAAAGATTTTGGATAAGATTGAAGTGTGAGAAAAGGAAAAGAAGAAAGGAAAAAGTAGACGAAGAAGAAATGATTCAAAGGAAGGAAAACGAAAATAAGTAGAAGCAGGACCAAGGTGTTTTGGGGATAAAAATATTTACATATCACACACAAATAATTAAAGTTAAGAGAGGGTGGGGTTCAAAATTATTAGTGTAAAGTGTTTAATATATGTATGTTTTTCTTTTTATTTTATTTGACTTTAATATTGAACACTGTAATACATATAATTTTTGCGCTGTTAGTTGTATCCCAACAGCGAATGGTAACTCGAGCGAAATACCAATCTACCGGAACAGTGCCACTGTCTCTCCTGAGCAGGTTCCAAGATCACACTTACAAGTATCTCACTACCGCTGGTTAATCATTGTTACCATTGCGGCTATCGAATTGCATTGAAGCGTGCATTTATGTTTTTGATTAAAAAAGGGATTTTCACAAAGAAATTTCTTTTTATAATCTTATTAGATTTATTCTCAATGCAGTGTAGGGATGTGCTTGTGTATATGTAGTGGCTAATACTGGAATAAGAAGATCCGGACGCGAGTTAGATAATATGTAAACTAATCTTAGAGTATATCGAACATTAATGTTGTTTTCAATAATTTCATCATTAGACATACACAATCAAGTGTATTAAAGTATTAAATTTTCATGTAATTGACTTGAGCAAATGCTACGCTAAATAAATTATGATTATTACGGAACATTACATTCGACATAACAACTATAATTAAATTCCCAGTAACTCTATAAATTCCAGTATAATATTCCACAATTAACATTCTGCAATACAGCATGAAATAACGCCATTTACCTTTCTATTCGCGATAACAAAGCAACTACCGTCTACAGGACTCGCGCAGGAATGCACACAGATAGTATATCTACGGTAGATAATAGTGAATTTAGAGAAAAAAACAACTATAATGAAACGAACACAAAGTTCTCGCATGTGTATGTTGAGATAGTACATGTGAGATCTGTGAGTTTCACTCGTCTCGAAGGAAAACGAAAGTTACCGTTGTGTTTGGGAGGTTTTGCTTTCATGATTTGTTTTTGTATAACGTTGTGTATAGAAATCCAGAGGACTTGTTCGCTTGTTTCGGTTTCTCATAGAATATCGAGGCATTATAATTCTCTCGTGACAAGTGATGGCAACGCTCATTTTCTAAATTAAATAGCGTCTATAGAAGTTAAGGAAACTTTTTTTTTCGTAACGTATGTGACTTGCAGTTTCGGAAATGAGCCCGAGGTGTATAGGACAGTCGTGAATATGTATGTTAAAAATGCGGCTGAAAAAAAGTACGATAGTAAACTTATTAAAAAAACAGGTAAATTATTTAACTTATGCTATTTTATTTTCGCTGTGTGAGCTGCAATTTTATAAATAGAAAAGACAATTTTTAATGACTTCAGATACTAATTTACTGTAAACTACATAAAATGATTTAACTAGCTTCGTCATTCACAATCACGATTAAGATTAAAATGCGATAAGGTCTGTTAATTCTTACTATGAACTAAAAGCCTACTGAAGTGATGATAATATCCGTTGTGATTTAAAAAGTGGTTTAATCATTGTAAGTAATTAGTAATGTATATTCTAGGGAATAATTACTCACTATAACATAATTTTGTCTTTATACAAGCTCTTTGTTAATAATATGAGGACAAACATTTTAATAATGCTGGGGCGGGTACAATGACCAATTAAGACAATTTATTAAAAAGTCACACACACAAAACCGTCAGAAAATAAAAAAAATAATTTTCGTCCTTCGAAAAAGTAACTAACCCTGTTGACACAATCACTATTGCAAGTATCCTAAATTGACAATGCTGGTGTTAACATGGGATCGCTGCGTAATTGGTAAACCTGTTTATTTTCCTTGTCTTCCTTGTTATTGCAAATCGTAAGAAAGTGATTGTAAATTTTTCTACAACAAATAGGCTAAAACATATTCCAATCATAAGTAAATTGACATATTCTTATATTCTGTAGTGTTTCCGGTGTTATATTCCCCAATTTCATAGTAATTGTGTACTTCGTTACTACATATTTTATTTTTGAGGTAGCTCAAAAAATGAATTTGGTTTTAATTGGTTTGATTGTTAATGAATTACATAATTAATACTATCAAGGAACAATGTCAATATTTGTTCTAGTTATCGTATTACATTAATGATGTTGTTTCAATAGATAGTATTTTCGACATTGTAATCCAACTACGAACTTTTCTTGGACGAAGAGTGGCGTCAAGACACGCATGGATTTTATGTCGACCTCATATAGACATTTTGGCAGTTGATATACCCAGACAAGTGGAGCCATGCTTCATCCGGATTAAAATTTCTACTCACACTCATTGCACTGTAAATGTTGCAGAACAGAGATTTTATACTGGATACATATTAAACTTGTTTTTCAATGCCATTATCTGCCATAGAAGATATCCGTCGTATCAAGGCTTCTGGGTTATCATGGCGCAAAAGGAAAAAAAAATCTACTAAACTTGACATTTTGCCACTAATGTAGTAAGTAGGAGCGCCAGAAAGTCATAGAAACTCGACATGTAAATCACGCTTGGAGCAAAAACATTCTGAGTCAAGTCACTTATGTATATTAGTGGCAAAACATTGAGTTCAGTAGATTTTTTTGACTTATTTTATATTATTTTGTTTTTGTTTATTCTTCTATTGTATATATTTGCACTACTATGACATGATCAAAACCCGGAAGCTCTCATAATAGAAATTCGGACCGTGGAAGCCTTCGATATCAAAATATTTGTCATTTAAATGGAAAACATGACCGTTTTATCTAATTAAAGCTTTACTTTTTTGAATAGACAGCTTTGATACACAGATTTTTTTAGATTTGATTAAGAATGACGTTGCACTGCGACTTGTTGATCTATTGTGCCGCCCTTGCACTCAAAGCTAAGCAAATAATTGTGATGGTTCCAGAGAATGTATTTCTTCTTCCTCTATAACGTCTTTGTCGAGATAGTTTGCTCGGTTTTCCGTAATAGCGATGCAGTTAGTTGTATATAGATTTGAGAGAACTGATACCTAAAGACCGGAAGTGTGGTTCAATAGCAGAGGCGTAACTACATCGGCTTTACCGAAATAAAAATGGCCGTTATTTAGAGAAACAAACACGCTGAAGCATTTTCACGAACTCGACATTTTAAATGCGTTAAAACCGAATTATAGGTATGCGTACTTGCAATGCATGATCATGCAACAATGCCGTACGATGACTGCTTACAAACTACTTATTTCACTACATACATACTCGTACGATAGATGCGCGCCGTCAAGGTCGCTCTTGATGTACTGCCGCTGGAACCGGACCAATTCTTGCGGGCTTTACTGAGGCTTTACCTTTTCTTCTGTAATGTATGCGACATCATCGGTTAATACGATTATCGTAGGTTTACATATCAAAATACTTCTTTTCATAAATATTTCAGTCACTATTGCAGTGACAAACTGATGTTTTGTTATATTTTTGATAACTAAAGGTTTACCTCAAGTTACTGGTTTAATTTTTCTTACATTTTTAGATTAATTTGAATTTACAGCTGATTATCTTACGTAATGCTTCGTTCTATAAATATCTTATTTGCTGTAATATACTTTGCAATTAATCTGCAGAAGTGTGAAATGTTTGACGTAAAACCTTTTTGACATTCATTTATTTGTAACTTTAAATGTAGATGTATTGAAATTCATTTATTATTGTTGATCCTGATCAGCATATTTATAACAGCTGGTACATATATTAAACACTGTCTTTAAACATTTTATTATTTCACTTTTTTTCTTGTTTCTTGTTTGTTCTTTTCTCTGGCACTACTTAATTAATTAGATAGCTTATATCATTGACTTCTGTCCTAGCTTTATTGACTATTTCATTGTAGTCTGGGCATCGTTGACTGGTCTTCGATATATCGTCAATGACATTGTTTTTATATGTGTGACATAATGGAAAATGCAAAGACATACCTTCTTTCTATTTTCCTAGTTGGAATATATTAAAGTTAGCTACGTTTTGCAGGCTTAAGATTTGGTTAGTAACGGGATTAAATTAGCTTGCAATTTATTTTTTTTTGATGAACATATTGCCACATTTTACCGGAAAGTAGTAACTTTTTTTTTAATTTACACATTTACCATTTGGGATTCGAGTATATGGTTTGGTAATGTTGAGGCTATATACATATATTATATGTATATTATATTAAAAAAGTAGGGAATGCTAAAAGATTTTTATATTTCTCTTAAACTATAGCCTAAGTTTTAACTAGTATAAGATAATATAAATTAGTATCCTGCGTTAAGCACTAAAGTAAGTAAGTATTTTATTAGCAAAGCTATTATTACAACTATAAAATTTCTTACATTTTACCTACTTAACTATTTATTTTATTTTACTTTGCTACAACATGGAAATTACATAGATCACTCAAATTTTTATTCTGACAGATTTCTCTTAAAGTTTTTAAGTCACTACAATATTTTAAACTTTGTAGCTAATATTATTGCATTTAATTTACATTAATACTTATCTGAAACATACTTAATAACTAATCTCTTAAATTTATTTGCAAGTATTTTTGTCTACATATATTAATTTCTGTGCATAGTAACCATGAGTAATTTTCAACATAAATAAGTTTTACTTGGTAATGAATATTGTCTTTTATATACCGTAAAATTCCGCCAGTTCTTCTATTATTGGTTGTTGCGTTTATTACTTCATATCTTTCGATGCAAACTTCTGTATGATTTTTTATTTAATTGCTATTGATATCTAGCTTTCAATTTTTGTTTTTATAATATTCTATTGTAATGTGGACATTTTCTATCAAATGCAGTGTGATTTACGTTGATGTCAATTTTGAGTTTATCAACTACTTTTTTGCAATTTATGCATTTTATTGTATCGGGATTACATTTACTAGTTTCATGTTTAGCGGCACACTTACCGCAGTATTCCTCATTTTTACATTCCTTGGCGAAGTGACCGTATCCTGCGCATCTGTAACATCGTCGTAACTAAAGCTCTACGGTGCGCTTCTGGGAAACTATTTATGAAATATCTACAATATTGGGTCAATTTGTCATCCATTAATTGTTAAAAGAAACAAACATTTCAATAAATGCATTCAATTACATAACATCAACAAGGGCAGATCTCTAGACGTTCTCCGAACGATTACAGAGATCACGTGTGTTAATGGTAACGTCATCTATCGGATGCCCGATAAGCAACATAAACAAAAACAAATGTGTATAAAACGTGCAAATCACTCTGCTGGTGAACGGTTAAAATACAAACAAGTTGCAATGAAAGGTAAGACCAAATTCTAATATTCTTGTATCACGCACTTATGACAACTAATAAGTTCGAAACACGTGTCTGTGTGTCAGGATTGAACTTTCAAAACGTTTTCTTTTACGGCGTGTGGTTAACGTCAAATTCATGTGCTTTGAGTTAGGTCTTCCTTTTTCATTGTAACTTGTTTGTACTTTTATATTTAATCTGTGGATTTTTTTTATTATATCCTGACCCGAAGGATGACAATTATTCTGTAAACACCGTCTGCAAATATATTGGCTTAATGTCATTTCAACGATATAGTTTACATATTATTTTTTTGCATTTATGCCAATGTGATTAAGCAATGCCTTTATTTGCTTTTTTTCTTGAAACGCAAAACAACTTGTTGCTTACTATCCTGAATACATGCTGTATTCGTAATTGTGTGCTTCATAGGAACTGAGCATCTACATCATATTTCTAATACAGTTCCTAGCAACTTGCAAATGATCATTGAGTTCACGGCTTTCACATAAGAAAATTTATGTGTAATTAGATCGCGGTTTTTGTTTACGTTAAAGACAAACCCGCTGAAATTTTGTATAAGGTTATAGAGATGTTAATATAAAGATATTGAGAGTTAATTTTTGTATCACATCTCTAACACTGCTAAGCAATTTCAATGGGGAATCACGTTTGTTTGGTTGGCAGAGCAAGATATATTCAGTACAAATAAATCGCTAAAATTCATAATTAACAGAGTTTTAACTAATGCGGCTCGCACAAATACACTATAACATAGATAATCCAGATTTCTATAATAATCATTTAGTTGATATAAATCTATATAAACCTATTTAAGAAGTGTGCAGTGTTTTGATGTCATAAGCGCTAAGTGAGTATAATACATACTCGTGGCGAGTAAAACTCGCATTTTAAAACCGAAAAGACTTGTGTAAAATTCCATCCAGTAAGAGTTCCTGCTTAGTGTTTTTTTTTGGGTGGGATACTAAAAACAAACTTTCAGAGACGCAATTAAGAATATTAATGTTACTTTTTTGTTTTGGAATTGCTGAACCATTTTATTATCAACTAGATAATCTTTGCCATGGAAAATACTGCTATTTTAATAACTATAATGATGTAGCCCCCACGTAGGTATGAAAATCGATGAAAAACAACTTCACGATCGGATATAACTGAACTATAGTGTTTTTTTTTACTTTAGTAAAACTTCGCACTACTTATAGTATGCTGCACATATATTAACGTTGCTCGTATTATTTGTTTCTTATTCCCTTGAAGGCAGAGCAGCGTTCATTAAAATTCCGAGAGTGAATTCCGAAAATCTTCAGCATAAAAGAATATTATTTCACTAATTAAATTAATTATTATAATATAAAGATACCATACATCATGATGCCGATACCGTCCTTCTGTGTGACTCGTATATGTTTGCGATATAGGTAGAACGTTCGACTGTTACAAAAGGACTAGTAAGTAAGATTTTTCAGTCGGCCGTAATTATATAGACAAAACATAATATTTAAGAGATCTCGATAGGTAATAGAGATTACGCGGACACACATAGGGACTAGATTATATTTAGCTGGCTTTATAATTCAATGCAACCGCGCTCGCTACACTTTTTCCTCCTTCTTCTTCTTCTCTCTTCCACAATGGTTCACAAAATAAAAGTAACGTTTAACAAGCGGAGCCAAAAAAGCCTCATTAGAATAATTTCGAAATTAAGATCTAATCGCAATGTGCGTTTGAGTAATTTGCATAATGTCGGTATTGTTGGTTGGAAATAAAACTATGCGAAACATATTAATTTGCCAGTCTTGCCAATCATCGATCGAGATTTTTTTAGGTGGCGTGGAATATAGATGTGTCTTAAGTTGCACGTGTGGTGATGCAAGTATAGCTTGACCATGTGAAACAAGAATGTTGACAATACGTGTGGGGAAGTCTTAACATGGAAGAAATAAAAAAGTTGGCTTTAGAATAGTAAACTTATTTGAAAGTGTTAGATGTGTGTGAAGCAAGCTGATAAAAATCCCTGCTTTATTGATTTCTAATGAAAGTATAGTAGAAGATATTTTTATTAAGAAATTTGTGTTCTTGTGCCTCATTTACTTGCATCACATCGCAGAGTAGTAAATGCGATACTTGAGGTTCTTTTTTTATTATATTACCTATGTCAAAAGCAAAAGGAAATAAAAAAAATAACAATGTAAAAATAAAAAATGTATACTTTTAACCACTTTAAAAATCTCCGTTTCCGTTTTTTTTAGCTTGTATCTTGATTATTCCTTCGGACTTATCGGATCTTCCACTGACTTTCAAGGAACTGAATTTTACCACTTTTCCAACTGCACAATTAACATTTAAACGTTTTATACACTTTTTTCTTCTAAAGGAAGAATCTTTTTACTTTTCTTCTCATTATTTTTTTTTCAATCTTCAATTGCTTTTTTCTGTTTCTCTTGAGCTATTTTCTTAAAAGTTTTTCTATGTCTGGATAGCGACTAGCGCCGCATATGTGTGTAATTTTGATAATTGTACACTCGCTTGCAAAAAAATTTCATACATTTAGTTTTACCAATATTGATTTTAGCTTTTTATTACATTTCTAATTTGATGTTTCATTTTCAAAAGCACGTTACTTTTATAATTTACCATAACCTTTTTGCATGTTACATCATATATGAAACTTGTAATAACTGTAACTTGTAACTTTCAGCTAAGCAGTAGGTAGTTTAGATGAAAGTTTCTCTTTTATCGTAAATTTCAAAAATTTTCATGTTTTTTTTTGACATGTAACTAGATAATATTACTGCTATAGATTGTTTGAAAAATGAAAAATGCTTTTTTTTAAATAAAGGTGCTTGATATGTGAAGGCCATAGTTTTACAACTATCTGTACCTACCATTTATTTGATCACTATACACTTTTAAAATAACACTGATGATGAATTAGAGATTGGTACTTTAATTCATAAAGTTCTCAAAGTCTTTATCCTTGCATTGTCAATTTTTGTAAATAACATTCACATTCTACTTCATCAGACACACCTGGATGTGTAAATGAAGCAACAAAATCTTTTGCCGTTAAATTTAGTTATGTGGGATGACGTTTTTATACTCAGGAGATATTTTGTCTATTCGCGACCATTAAAAAAAAATATATAGTGTCTCCGTCGAGCTTGAATATACCGTTCATGGATATAAAGTAGACATTTTGTGTATTCTGACCAAGGAACATACATTGTTAGGTGTGCACTTAGAAGCTATTGGTGTTCTGATTTTTTAAATTTGTTAAAATGAAACTTTCATCATTTTCGTTTAGGAGGATCAAACGAGCCATACTTATAGTAAAATATTTTTTAAACATTTCTTAGTAGTGTAATGTACAAGTTGCTAATTAATTCAAGTATGGTTGTATAATATACCGATTAATTTCAGATATAGGATAAATAACGGCAGGAAGGGGCAAGGGGTACGAAGAAGTTTGAATGGCGTATGAGTCTATCACAGCGCTGTAGACTAGACGAGACTAGACTGTGATAGAGAGATTCGTACGCGCCCCACTTTTTCGTACCCCTTGCCCCTTAACGCCTTTATTTATCCTATATCTGAAATGAAAAGGCCTTTTTTTCCGCAAAATATTCAGTTGTTGTTTCTATGTAAACTTGCAGATACTTCGATTCTTAGTAATTGCTATTCTTTTTGGAAATAATTAGATTTCTTGTCAAATCGTTTAATTTACTTTGAGAAAAGTGGAGATGACTGCAATCGCTCCTCGTAAAATTAAAATATGTATATTCGTCATCAGATTTTATTACAAAATCTCTGTAGGGGTAGGAAAACGTCTTTTGTGTTTTTAATTAAACTCTCCTATGCCACATAAACAAAAACAACAATCTTTGCTGTGGTTGTTTGATTCATCTCAAACTGTCGGTATTCCAGAATATAGAACTTTTTCGATCTTTCGTCCAATTCCTCAAGTAACGTAGATAGAAGTGTCCAAGACATCTTGGTTGTTTATTGGGAACCAACGATAAACGAAATATGCGCTTTTCTCAAAAATGATTATTTCTTGTCGTTGTTTGCCTCTATATAATTTGTACCGCTTCCTTAGCGATTATAAACCATAAAAATTAAATATAACATTTATTTTTTTAATTAATTAAAATTAATATCAAATATATGGCGTTAAAGCACACACTAAAATAACTAACGATAAATATAAAAACACTTACTTCCATGTAGTTTTCCTTGTAGTTTGTGAATAAAAATGTAATTTAACAAAATTTGGTCGTGACAAAACTGATGTTATCTACAATCAGAGAACTCAACACATTTATACACAGCCATTATTTTCCAAATATGAAAATCACAGTTGAGCGTCATTAGAAATAACCAGAACAGATGTCTTAAAACAGACAAATGCTTTTATCTGATATTTTACATGTTGGAAACAAATAGGTGTCGCTTCCTGAAGTTCACAGCTGGCTGTTTGGCGTTGAATAACTTTTACTTGTTCCGTTACATCAGTTTATATTTGTTCATGACAGTGAATGTGTTAGGCTTCGTTTAAAATATTTTTCAGTGTTTATAGCTTAATAACGTCTGCTATTATTGCATTTAATATATGTATGTAGTTGATTTATTGTTTATTTAGTGCTAGTTCGTACTTCTTAATCAGGTAAAATTGGGTTATTGTTATAGATCAATAACGAATTAATTGATGTTAGTATTATACAGGGCTTCAAAAACTGTGGTTCCTTATATCGGAGTGTACAATTTTGTATACGTATCGTATAGTAAATTTGAACGTTTGCTGTAGAAATCAAGCAGTTTTGAAAACATCGAATACAAAGGTAGTCTACGAAAAACTATTTTCATAGTTTATACTGTACTATAATTAGTTTAGTTCAAATGATGAACACACAGAATTTTTTGACATTAGAAATATTAGGTTTAGTCCGTCAGCGCATATTAAAAAATCCAGAATAATATCATTTTTAACGGGTCGATAGCCGCAGTGATTAGGAGACTACTCAGTCACATGAGTGATTGCTGGGGAAGGGGAGGAGAGGTTGTTCAATTCTCTGAGGGGACGGTAATATTTCTCTCCGCGAATTGTATACTGAGGGAGATAGCGCTGTAAGAAGGCCATTGAACACATTTACACGCATACATACGTTACATAGCAAGAGTTGCGATGGTAGTCAAACAGGCAATACAGCGTAAGAAGCTGTTGTAATTAGCACCTACCACAAAAAATACTTGAAAACCTTTGAAGTAGTGTAACAAGTTTACACTTCTGTATGGAAAAAGGTCAATAGTAAATTACTTACTGTATTGATTAAAATATATACAGTTTTTACCTTAAAAAATACAATGAGATTAGACTGTCTGTATTATTGTTAGCCAGTTAAACTTTTTTAATTGTAAGTTTTGTATGTATTTATTGAGAAATTATCGTAAAATAAATATATTTAAACACATATTTAAATGACATAAAAATATGGAACTATGCAGGATTTATACCATGCTGTTCCACATTTTATTCGCCGTATCCTTTTTCTGATGAATATATATTTTAGTTAAATAGCTTTATGATTCAACAACATTGCCGGTGCTCATCGGATCACTGAACCCTCAGAAAGTTTATGTGTAGGTAGGCATAATTGACAATAAAATAGTTGGCCCTTTCTTTTTTGAAGGCATTTCCTCGGAACAGATATCTGACATTTTTGAGCTGATGTGCTGATCGTTGCAGACATTTTTCCCAGGTCTTACATCCCGTGATTTTTTGTTGCTTATAGTTGAATCATACAAAGCAATTGCTTTTAAGTTATGATTATCTACATATCGTTTCAGAACACATGCATCTGTCATAGTTGTTCTGAGACATAGAAACTCGTTATTTACATTTGCTCTCTATATAGTTTTCGCTTAAACTATGAAAAACACCAATATCTTCAAAATAAAAATAACGAAGAAAAATGAATGAAGTATTTTACAACAAATCCTGCAAAAAGCATTTAAAACGTCAAGCGACGTCAAACTATATGTCATTATGTTATTTGTGACGCTATTTCAAATGACATAATTTACAGGACAGTTATTTATTTGACAGCTGACTTTTTCATATATATTATTTTTGTTGATTTTGTGTTTATTTTATAATGAATGCGAGGATATTTTTAACATTTACTAGAAAGCAGTCTTATCGCAGATATGGCTACAATTTACAAATTCGTTCGTTTGCAGAATTAGGAAAAATTCCGCCCGAACTAGAGGATATCCAAGAGGATGACAATAGATCATTTACCGACATGATTCAATTTAATTTTCATAAGGCGAGAGTAGTTGTGGAACAAAAGCTTATTGAGAACCTGAAGCATCAAAAGAACACACGCCCTCTTAATATGATCGAAAGAAGAAGAAAAGTTAGAAATATTATGTCCTATTTAGAACACTGCGACTCAATATTAGAGTTAAATTTTCCGATTAGGAGAGATGATGACACATACGAAATCATTAAAGGGTATAAAGCAATGCATAAATGCCACAAAATGCCTGTTGCTGGTGGTCTACGTTTTGATAAAAGTGTTACTAGAGATTCAATGTTTGCCTTATCATCTTTAATGACATTTAAATGTGCTACTGTTGGCATTCCTTTTGGTGGAGGTGGGGGAGGTATATCTATTGACACTACAAAATATAGTGTTGACGAGCTGGAAAGAATAACGAGAAGATATACCATGGAATTAGCAAAGAAGGGTCATTTAGGACCTGAGTTAGATATTATTGGGCCAGACATGTATACCAACGATAGAGAGATGGCATGGATAATGGACACTTATGGTAAAACTTTTGGTTATAAGGATATAAATGCGAGAGGTTGTGTTATAGGAAAACCGCCCAATCAAGGTGGTATCCAGGGTAGAGAATCTGCTATGGGGCATGGTCTATTTAACTGTTTAGATGAATTTGTAAACAATGAAGATTTCATGAAATCTCTTGATCTAAATGCAGGCTGGAAGGATAAAACGTTCATCTTGCAGGGATTTGGAAAAGTTGGAATCCATGTCATGAAATATTTAACACGAAAGGGTGCCAAATGTATCGGAGTATGCGGTCATGCTGGTGGTATAACTTCCCCGTTCGGAATTAACTACAATGAGTTGAAACGTTACAAAGGGAAGAAGGGAACGATTCTAGGATTCCCAGGTGCGCAACCTTACAAAGGCAAAAATCTTATATGCGAACCGTGCGATATTTTAATTCCGGCAGCTACTGAAAAACTGATTAATAAAGATGTAGCGCAAGAAATTAAGGCTAAAATTATAGCTGAAGGTGCCAATGGTCCAACAACGCCCGCTGGCGATAAAGTATTGTTATCGAAGAATATTTTAGTATTACCTGATATTTTGGCTAATGCAGGAGGTATAACAGTGTCATATTTTGAGTGGCTGAAAAGTTTAAACCATTTATCTTTCGGGAGATTAACTAATAAATACGAAAAAGATCGTAATAGCTTGCTATTACAAAATGTGCAGCTGGAACTGGAAAGACACTTTGGAAAGCAGAATAAAGTTACTATACCCATTGTGCCATCTACTCCTTTTCAGAAAAGGATTTATGGACCAAGAGAGGAGGATGTAGTGCACTATGGACTGTCTTGGACAATGGAAAAAGCGTCCAGGGAGTTGATGAATACCGCGAAGGAATTTAACTTGGGTGCGGACTTTAGAACTGCCGCATATGTTTGTGCAATTGAAAAAGTTTTTAACACAATCAATGAAGCTGGTCTGAATATTTAGTATACATTTCTGTTATTTTCCAATTAGTTTATTCCACTACTAATTTTATTTATTATACATTATATGCATACATATGTACTACATATTTAGTATATTACAAAAATTATACAGTACTTTGAAAATTTGGGTATTTTTGTACGCTTACATATCTGGCTGAAGAGCTGAGCGTTGCTAGTAGTATTATTGAGTCTTTTTGTGAAAAGGTAATGGATGTAGAATGAAATTCTAGGTGTGTACCGCGCAAAGAAAAATTTATTAGACTATTATAGTAATAACACTTTTGTTTACAGAAAGTAATATATTATATTATTGTGGTAATATAAAAGTATGATGATAAAGGAACCAATTGTAATTTGTTATTGATTTTCTGCATATGTCTTGCTTTCTGATAACTCAAATTTAATTAAAGGGAAATCAGAAAGTTACCACTTTAGAATTAAAAGCAAAATCTGCTTAAGTGTCGCCCGTGAATAATTAGTGCATTTTTATGGAATAGAGGATCTTCACTATTCACAGTTGTGTATTAGAGAGCTTGTGTTTTAGCTATCATGAAATTTTTTGGAATATAACATACATAGGTGTTTGTGCTTCTTTTTAATTATTGAAATTGGCTACAGTTGATCTCAAGATACATTCTCGGTCTTGTTGAAAGTGATCTAGTGAGCTTCTAAAGCATCGTTTGAGAGTATTATTAGATGATGTCCTTCTGATGATCAGACATGGAATGTGGTACAAGCACGATGGTACTCTTCCGCACTTTGCGTTACGTATAAGATAATTTTTGAACCAATGGTTTGAGTGGCGTGCAATTGGTAAAGAGGTAGAGCACGTGTGGGCTTCTTAGATCTCGGGACTTAATACATACATATAGATTATTATTTGTGGGCCAGTTTTAAAAATTTGATTTGTCAAAATCGGAGACTATTGCAAATCTCTGAACCAGACTACTTTCATCAAGACCCAAATTTTATCTTAAGAGCAGCGGTAACAATTTTGAACAAAAGGAAAGAATAAATATTAACTTTTCTGAAATTACGTATTGAAAGCAGTAATAACTTTATTAGATTTTTTAAACTGTATTTGTTCTATAGATTATGAACACGAAGTTGTGGCCTTACATTGTTAAACTGTATGTAATTAATTTTCTTTGAGCGCTATACTTTGTTTCATATTAGTTTACGACCATTTTCTTTCAATTTTATTAGATTTATGGCCTTTGTTTCAAGAATTTTCGGTAAGCACTCTATAAAATTTCAAAGTATAGTATGTTACCAATCAATTTTATTTCAAAGGAACGATCTTCATAAACCAAAGGGCAATTGAAAATTATATTCTATTAACTGGCTATTTTCCCAGAAATTAATCCCACCTCAACGCATTCCGCTGTGGTAACTAAAGCGCTTTTATGCGCCTCAGCTTCTCAGAAACGACACTAATAAAGTTCTAAATCAAATGTTCGCGGCAAAACGCAACAACATAACCACTTGACGTGTATCAGCCAACTTGATGCGAGCAATAACGCGTCGCAAGACCGTATTGGAAAAGAGAAAAAGTTGGCTGCGACCGCAAAAACAGAAGACTGTCAATATTATTATTTATGCACGGGCGAGATCTCGAGACGCGCTGCGTCCTATTCCCATGGAAGGTAAAGTCGTTTCATCGAGAATAAGTGACCACACACTCGCCGTAAATGTCACGCACATTGAATTATGAGCGAGAGCACCTACAATGAAAATTTAATTAACGCCTACAGAGTCAAGAAGACGCGTTTTGAAGGTTAATGCAGTCGTAGAGGGCAGTTTGTAATACAGTGTTTTACGGTATTAATGTATTCATCAGAAATAAACGGCAATTAATAACGCATTAAGAAAAGTACCGGAGAAAATAAAATAAATGCACTAGAAAATACTGGTAGTGATTATTTAATTTATGAAGTAAACTGTTCACAGCTTTTACGGAAAGATCACTTTAAATCGATTGCAAGAAAGTGTTGTTGTTTACTTTCTGCCCTAAGCCGAGGTGATAAATATGCATTGCACGCAAGTGCATTCCAGTTGAAATACCGCTTTTGCTTCTTATGTTCGTTTTTTGCTTTCCTTAACGCCGCAAATACAACTGTGTACAACTGTGGATATTGAAATGCTTGTCACTTATGATATCTTAAGGAATTTGAAGTTCAACATGTCTGTATGAAATTGGAAATAAGTTCGGAAAATCCAAAGTACTTAATAGTTACAGTGTTTTGCATAAAGGTATTTCTGCTGTACATACTATTTGCACATATTTAAGACTTCATCGAAGACTTAAAACGGGTCAATAGCCGCAGTGTTGTGAGAGATCGCTGGGAGCCGGGGTTCAATTCTCTGAGGAGAGACAGTGTGACATTTTTCTTGAGGAATTGTATTCCGATTAGTTTACCATTCACTGTTAGGAGCGATTAACAGCGCAGTATTATAAATAGTGAGATAATGCTGTAACAAGCTCATTGAACACACTTATACACACACAAATTCCATGCCAAGAGTATCTATCCTCACTTTGTTTTTCTGCAAACAATTTACATCATCTTTGATACTATATAATTTATAACTATAAACCTTAATATCAATTGTTGACGGGAAATTTGAAACAAGCAAATTTAGTTTACGATAATATTTGTTAAAAATGGTTCTAAACAAGAAAACATTAGCGTAATGTTAAGACTTAATGATAGTTTAGTGGACGACGAATTAGTGACTCAGTAAATACTTAACGTATTTAGTAGGAAAACTTGCAAAAATTTACAATCAGTTACCAACTGCACATACTCATTGTAAATTTAAAAATAATTAAAACGCACTTTTTTAATTGCTGGTTGATTAAATTAGTAATTTGGATCTTTGGAATTTGTGTCAGACGAGGTCAGTCAGATGTCATAGTGGTATCAGTAGTGAAGAAAGAGAACTGTAATATATATCGTATTACCTATCAACAGTACTTTATCATGAGGCTGTTTATACAAAGCTGTCAATTGCACATAAACTGTTATGAATAGTTATTTGCTCAAGCGTGTAGATTGAAGTGATATAAGCTTAATTTTACTTTGAAAACATATTGTGTAAGCTACGAAAGTATTATATATTGTATTGATAACATTGCTTGGGAATATTTGTTCCTTTAGAAATAAATTTTCAACAATCCAAGTAGAAATATGTTTGTTTCTGTTGTCTTGTTTTTTTTAATACATATTTTGAAATTTAGACCGCAAAATACATATACAAACTTAACTTACTCCGTTTAATTAACAAAACTTATAAATTCACATTCCAATTCTGGATGGCCAGGGACATTATCTATTGTCAGAAGAACTTTGAATTGCAGGCTATTTCGAATCATATATCTTTCAGTGTTCTTAGTCAGTAATATATCAAACTGGCTACCTTTACTTGCTTAAGACTTAATCGTGCGATTGACAAGCGGGTGTTTCAGTACCTGGTCTTGTGAAGCGTTAGAACAAAATAAGAATGGAACTCAATTTGTCTATGCTTTAAAACCACCATAACTTTTTTGGGATTTGGTTACATACATATGTTCTATTTGAAATTTTCTTGCCAGTTTAATCCGCATTGAAGACCTGATCTGGAACGTCCACACTCAACAATTATGTCTATTAAGTTTCGGAGCAAATTCTTTTGCAGGGGTCTCATCTCCAGAAGCAATTTTGCTCTCGATCTTTATATTATTGTATATACTCCAACCTGTGCTTGCGGAGTCGATTTTATCATGAGTTGATTGCGCCGATGTAGAAGGTACTTTTTCCTTAAATGCTTATTACTTTCTGTTTGATGGTGTTCTCGTCTAATGGTATCCATATTATCAGTACTTTTCCATTTACTCTTTAATACAATCTCTAGTATACGTTAAAGGTTTAGCAGATAGTTTTAGTTCAGAAACTATAGATTGCTTAATTGCAGCTTTATTTCTCTTAGGGTAGGTTTATCAATGTGAGGATAAAAGTGTGTAGGTAAGTAAGTGACAGATATTGCTAACTGGCAGATAAAATTTAGCAACTACAATGCTTTATCTTGCAGATAACTTCTATTTAGCACTCAATAAACGTTTCATTGTAATTATGTTACGAATAAAATTTTATCTGTAAGTTAATTTATTTATTCTCATATTGATAAAGCCACCCGTAATAGTGCTTACTCTGGCTTCGTTCAAACCGAAAATTTACAGTTGTTGTTGGTTTTTCTAGTATAGTGTCACTTACTGCACACAGAGAAAAATGTTCTTGAATTAAGAAAATATACTGTTTTACCCAAATATTTTTAATGCTAGAATATTTTTGTTTTGATTCAAACACATTTTCTTGGAATAAGTAAAAGCGTTTAATACAATCGAGACTATATTTGTTGTAAAATACGTATTTGATCTGAATAATTTCCCTATTTGTGAAATAGCTGAATTGCTAATTTGAGCAGCTGCGTTCGAGATTATATTCGTGTATGAAGCGTTATATATGCATTCCACTTTGTGAGAATATTACAAAAATGTGCCCAACATGTATGTCATTATTTATTCTGCAACGTGTATGTCATTATCTAGTCTGGAATATGTAGGTCATTATTTTAGTCCGAAGGGTGCACTTCACCCGATAACATAAACACAACATAAGTTGTACGCAACGGACTGTCTAGACACAGAGTAGAGTAAACGGATACTTTTATGTATAAGATTCGTTAATACGATTGAAAGTTGTTAAGTTAGTCGTCTCTGCGCTCCCATTCCGAATAGACGAAATATATTCTATATAAAATAAAAAGGGTATTCAAAATTAGTGCCTTTTATTTTTAACAAATACCCCATATACCAACAGGTTATGGGCCCAGATCACGCGTAGTACATGTGCGAAAGAACGTGAATTTAATACGGTTTTAATTAAAATAGTGAATATGGACAGAAAGACACAAAAGAGAAATATTTTACCATTCAATGGTGAAAAGTACTCTATATGGAAGTTCCGTGTAAAAGCCTTGTTGAGTGAACATGAAGTTTTGGATATAATTGAGAACACCATACCGACCCAAGTAACTAAGGATTGGCAGCGGAAAAATGACTTAGCTACAAGTATCATTATTGAATATCTAAGTGACGCATTTCTTAATTTTGCGAAAGACCATTCCAACGCGAAAGATATTTTTGCTGCTTTAGATGCAATCTATGAAAGAAAGAGCGTTACCACGCAACTTGCTATACGTAAGCAACTCTTGAATTTAAAATTCCAAGGAGATGTCTCAATGATGCAGCATTTCACTAAATTTGACACAATACTGAATAATTTACTTGCAACTGGTACTTCATTAAATGAGATAGATAAAGTTTCACATTTATTGTTGACACTCCCAAATGCCTACGATGGAATAATTACAGCATTAGAAACATTAGCGGAAGATAATTTAAATCTAGCTTATGTCAAAACTCGACTACTAGATTATGAGGCAAAGAAACAGGAAGAACTAAGTCCTACAATGTCAAAAGTTTTGACTGCCAACAATTTTATCTCATCTCCAGGACCAAGTCGCAATAATAAGACAAATCAATTTAAACATAGCAAAGTTTTTAAGAAATTCAAGCAAAACAATGGACATAAATATACATCACGGTATAAGAACTCGAAAATAATCTGTGAACACTGTGGGAGAAGGAATCATGAAAAACCAAACTGCTATTTCTACAAGAAAATGATGAAGAATATTGGTAATCGCAAGCCTAGCCTAAATACTGCTAAAACTGGTACTTCAAGCACCGATTGTTTTGCATTTATGGTCGGACACAAACGCACAGCTGATAGTGGAAGTGACAGAGAAGTAGTTTTTCTTCTCGATTCGGGGGCAACAGACCACATCACTAACAGGGATGATTTATTTAATGATTTCGAAATTCTAAATCCACCACTGCAGATCGCAGTGGCTAAAAATGGAGCGGCCATCGCTGCTGGTAAACGAGGAAGAATAAAAGTGTTGACAAACCTAGGAGTAGCAGGTGTCTTGGAAAATGTGCTTTATGCACCGAACGCTACATCAAATCTCCTATCCGTCCGTCGAATGCAAGACACTGGTATGAAGATAGTTTTCGAGCGTAACGCAGTCAGGGTAGAAAACCGTAACAAACAAACAATATTAACTGGTAAGCCTTTTAATGGTTTATTTGGTGTAGTCCTTTCTATAAATAAAATAAGCGTCAATGAAAGTCGAATAAAAGTAAGTACAAACGACTTTAAATTATGGCATGAAAGATTAGGTCATATAAGTGATGCTAAATTTAACTTAATAAAACATCAGAAACTAGTTGAAGATGTTGACACTTTTGCACATGTCGTACCCACAAAGAATATTTGTGAATCTTGCATTTATGGAAAACAGACTAAACTACCATTCAATAAATTCAAAATTAAAGGTCATAACAACAGACCATTATTTATTATTCATACAGACGTTTGTGGGCCAATCACTCCACCGACTATTAACAATAAAAATTACTTTATAACTTTCATTGATGATTTTACACATTATACTGCCACATATCTCCTAACTTTTAAATCTGAAGTACTAACTGTATTTCGAGATTATGTAGCGAAATGTGAAGCTTATTTTAATTTGAAAATAGTAAATCTGTATTGCGATAATGGACGAGAATATTTGTCAACTGACTTTCCACTTAACCGTACCACATACACCACAACAAAACGGCGTAGCGGAACGTATGAACCGCACAATAACTGAGAAAGCTAGAGCTATGATAAGTACTGCTAACTTGGAAAAATCTTTCTGGGGCGAAGCTGTCTTAACAGCAACGTACTTGGTTAATTTAACACCTACAAAAGCTCTAAAATTCTCAGAAACGCCGTATGCACTTTGGCATAAGAAAAGACCCTCATTAAAATATTTAAAAATTTTTGGTTCAACCGCGTATGTACTTTTAAAAACAAGAAAAGGTAAATTTGACGAAAAATCCGTCAAAGGTATTCTTGTAGGGTATGAACCGAACGGGTACAAAATTTGGAACACGGAGACAAAAAAAGGGTTTATAATAACACGTGACGTAATAGTCGATGAAATAAACTTTAAAGTGTCCAGGCCACGACTATCTATAGGAGTTTTACCTGAATCTCCTATAAATGGTGTGGAAATCTGTGATAATAACACAGATCAATTAAGAATCTCTGACGATAACACAGATCAATTGAAAATCTGTGATAATAACACAGACCAATTAAAAATCTGTGGTAATAACACAGATCAATTGAAAATCTGTGGTAATAACACAGATCAATTGAAAATCTGTGACAATAACACAGATCAATTAAAAGTCTGTGATAGTGACACAGATATATTAAAGTCTGTGATACAAACAGAGTTCAAATAAAAAACGCCGATAAGGGCACAGATCAAATAATGGAATTCCGTGACCAGAACTAAATAGAAATTCCAGAAAAAGCTAACCCATTTGTCAGCAATAACAAAGATTTAACCAATTCAAATTTACGGAGAAGTGACAGACTTAAAAGTCGCCCACAATTCTCTTACAATGAAGACTTGGACCCTGAGTTCGATAATATATACATAGCATGTGCTCAAGCTGCTATTTATACAATTCCTAAAAATTTTAATGAAATTAAAGGAAGGGATGATCGAACTCAGTGGGAGCAAGCAATTAAAGATGAGCTTCATTCGCTTTTAGTAAATAATTCTGGACGGTACTCCCTAAGCCCTTAAATAAAAACATTGTTAGCTGTAAGTGGGTATTTACAATGAAGAATGACGAATTTGGCAATCCTACAAGGTTTAAAGCTCGTTTAGTTGCACGAGGTTTTAGCCAAATATATTTATCTGATTATAACGAAACTTTTGCCCCTGTAGCTCGCATTTCCACATTTCGTTTCCTTTTAGCATTAGCCAATCAATTTAACTTGCTGGTACATCAAATGGATGTAAAAACAGCATTTTTAAACGGAGAATTGCGTGAAGAAATTTACATGCAAATTCCGGAAGGCTTAACAATTGCAAATGATTGTGTATGCAAGTTAAATAAGTCCTTATATGGTTTAAAACAGTCATCCCGTTGTTGGTTTGATCGTTTCGATAAAATAATGAAGGAAAAAGGTTTTATTAATTCCGCGGTAGACAGTAGTTTTTACTTTTTAGATAGAGGAAAAATAAATAGAAATATTTATGTACTTCTTTATGTAGACGATATTGTCATTGTAACATATAGTTTAGATACTATGTCATCTTTCAAACAATACTTATATAGTTGCTTTGAAATGACAGATTTAAAAGAAATTAATATATTTCTTGGAATTAAAATTGAAAGAAGTCAAGATACCATTTCTCTGAATCAAACATCATATCTAAAGTCTATCTTACAAAAATTTGGTATGAGTGATTGTAAACCACTAACTACTCCTCTTGAAATGAAACTAAATTATAGCTTATTAAATTCTGATGAATATTATAATGCTCCTTGCAAAAATCTAATAGGCTGCTTAATGTATGCAATGCTGTGTACACGACCTGACCTCAGTTTTGCAATTAATATATTGAGTAGATACCAAACAAAAAACAATAGGGAACTGTGGAAATGCTTAAAAAGGGTCTTAAGGTATATAAAAGGTTCTCTAGATTTAAAACTAAATTATGTGAAAAATAAATATAATGATATTTTAATTGGCTATGTGGATGCAGATTGGGGTAGCAATGAACTCGATAGGAAAAGTACAACTGGTTATTTATTTAAAATTTTCGAAAATTGTACTATAACATGGAATACTAGGCGACAAAGTACTGTAGCTACTTCATCAACAGAGGCCGAATACATCGCCCTGTTTGACAGCGTGAAGGAAGCTATATGGCTAAAGTCATTATTAACTAGTATAGGTATAAAGATAGAGAAATCTATTATTATACATGAAGATAATACCGCTTGTATCAGCATTGCGAATAACCCCACTCACCACAAAAGATCCAAACATTTTGATATAAAATATCATTTTACTAGAGAACAAATAAAGAACGGTACTATTGAACTAAAATATTTACCTACAGGTGAACAAGTGGCAGACATCTTCACCAAAGCAGTGCCTACCTCCAGGCTAACAGAAATTGCTTTCAAAATTGGACTACATTAAACCATAAACATCCTTTTAAATGTATATGTATAATTTCAATAAATATATAAATTATATTTACATAATACCTGTATAATCATTTGTAATTATCATGTTGCTCTATTTTTGAGTGGGAGTGTGAGAATATTACAAAAATGTGCCCAACATGTATGTCATTATTTATTCTGCAACGTGTATGTCATTATCTAGTCTGGAATATGTAGGTCATTATTTTAGTCCGAAGGGTGCACTTCACCCGATAACATAAACACAACATAAGTTGTACGCAACGGACTGTCTAGACACAGAGTAGAGTAAACGGATACTTTTATGTATAAGATTCGTTAATACGATTGAAAGTTGTTAAGTTAGTCGTCTCTGCGCTCCCATTCCGAATAGACGAAATATATTCTATATAAAATAAAAAGGGTATTCAAAATTAGTGCCTTTTATTTTTAACAAATACCCCATATACCAACACACTTCAATCTTTTTATCTGCGTGCATCATTTTGCAAGAATTAGATACATATAAGCTTTTTTATAGTTAAGGGGTGGCAATTTGCAGTAATAAAAGTACATATTTAATAAAGGATTATGTGAAGTGTATTTTAGCTTTATGGGAATTCGAGGAACAATTTCAACCAAACCTTGTACTTGAAGTAAACCCATTATATTCTTACATTAAAACAATGTTGCTTTGCGTCACAACAATTTCCTTAGAAAATAATATTCTTGTGATAACACTTTATAGTTTTGCGGATATACAAATACGGGATTGTTTTGAACTGAAACAGTCTGTTTTAACTGAAGATAATATTTCTCTGCGTGTGGAAGTAGTGTCGGTTTTTAATGCTAGCGTAAAGTTACATACGAATTTAGATTAAAAAAATACTGTTTTGCATATGTTTAGAGGCGCACCATCCAGTTCAGTAGCTGTCTGGAAATGATAGTGTGGCACTAAATAAATAAAGCAGATTGAATGAATTAATCTTATAAACATTTGATTTTCATAGTTTGTGTTGGAATCTTCTCTGGAAGATTTATTAATCAAATTTCTAATATTGGCGTAATTCTTACTTAACTTGTATCATTATCTCACATCGGCTGTTTTCTTTGTGGAATTATAGAATATGCACAGAGGTATCAAAAACATCTAGAAAGCTGTTATTGATACATTGCAATTTACGACCAATTAACTAAAGATTATTCTGTTTCTTTATGTTAGTTGTAAAGTAGTCATTGATAGGAGTAATATTACTGTTAAATAAACAACTAGCTCTTGTCTTCTAACGTTGTAGATTTAAGAAATTACAGCAACGTATTTTGTTTAACTTTCGATTACAATCCGTTCATTATTCATCGCTGGATCATTTATCAAATTGAATATCACTCGATCGCATTAATTTTCCACATTCAATGACTTGCAGGAGATCATTGAGCGCGGGACGTAGCGGGATACGGGACGGGACTCAAGTACGCCTCAATGTACACTTCGAGAAAGACACAACGCAACGCGGCAGCGGTGATCAACTAGAGTTGGGTACCTACGGTTACGTAGATTACGACAACGGTAGAACAAACATATTACACGAGACGGAGTGCTTCGTGGGCGTTACACGATATTTTATTCATTTAGGAGGTCATTAATTTATGATAATCAATAATTTATGCACAGATTCAGAGAATAAGGTCATTTATATTGATTGTTGATACGTTCTCTTAACGTTGTTTATCTAGAATTATCATAATGATTTAGCAAACGTGTTTCGTGGATAGCAGTTACTACTATAACATTCGTTCTGTCGTGCTTTGAATATGCAAGTAATACGAGACGACCTTTTTATGTAGGTTTGAATATAGCTTGATTCACGATCTAGTCAATACTTAGAGTAATGTTTATTTAGAAGACATTTAGAGAGAGTCAAAATCGGTCGTCATATATTAACAAATGTAATTAAAATAATAGTTGTATTTCTTAATAAAGGACATCGACCCTTTACGAGTGAAAATAATTTGATTCCAGCTTAAATATCACCGCAAGTTGTGTTAGCTTGCTTATTTTAAATAAAACATTATGCATTTTAATATTATTCGTAAAATAATGGAGAAAAAAGTCCATTAATACCAAACTTAGGTATGCTATACAGGGTCTTCCACGGAACTCATTCATTAGAAGTATCCAGAGTCCTTAACAATTTATGAATTTGAAACTTTTGTGTCAAGGGTTTTAGTCTTCTTTTGTTCTAAAATATCTTCTGTCATCAATGACATAGAAGCAGATAAATATTCTTTTTTTCATATTTGACTAAAAACGTTAATAGTTAATAACAACAAAATATAGAGTTAGGGAACTCTATAGCATATCGATGCAAAAATCAACTGCATATAAAGATGTCAAAATATAGAGGCGTTCAATTTGAAAGAAATGACTTTTTTAAGATTGAAAAAAAGGACATTTTTTGATCTTGTGCTATGAAAACTGGTTGTCCGAAAGAGGCTAAGATGTCATAGCCTGAGGCTTGTACTTTATACCTCACGAGATATCTATTTAAAGATATATGATAATAGCTTATAATTATTATATAATACTTTATTTCCAAAAGTGTTGTGACCAATTCCCAAATGAGGTCAATGAATGACAATCAAAAGTTATTAAATATTTCTCATAAGTCCTTAGCTTTAGTGCAACGTGCCAACGCTTCAAGCAAGATAGAACATCTATGCAACTTTGTTGCCTACCTTATGCTTATCTTTCAAAACAACTATACTATTAGAATCTATATGAGACGATTGCAGGTATATGATGTCTTGTTAGGCTTTCGCGCTTGAATATTAGTCACTGTGATTGAACTATGATTCGAAGAGTCGCATATCAAGCAAAATGTTTATCTCCATACGATGTCATGTTTACTACATATAAGTTCTTATGCTGGTACGAATTTTGACATATAGGGTTCTTTCACTTTATATTATGATTTTATGTCCTGTTTACCGTCATTATTAATAAGTTGAGCCGCTTTGAATTATGAACAAATACATACATATATACTCTAATATACCTACTTTAAATGCCGAAGATACAAGCGTAATCTTTGATGTACAGGAGCTATACCAACCGAGAATCGAGTCAGCGCGTTTCGCTTATGATATAAAAGCCTCAAAATGTCGTTGCTATTATCTGAGCTGTAGGAAGAGCGCGTTATTAGAATCCGCAGATAATTAGTGTATCTTCACAACATATAATGTGCAATGCAGTTCTAGAACCGTCATGTTGTTAGGGTGAATTTATCAGGTTTACAGTATTTAAGGGGCATAGCGACCGTGAGATCTCAAAAAATGCATTTAACACAACCGCGTATGTGGTTTATGCAGGTCTTGCCTGTAAATTAGGTCCACCAATGTATTCTAAAACGTTTCTATAATCACATATATACATATCTGCAAATAGAAAAATACATACAAGTCTGGCAGGATTCGAAACTGTAGTATGTGCAGATTCGGTAACATACATAACTTACCTACACGTACGTTTCGTTCATCTCCTATTGGTTATACTATCACGTTGTCATGCTTCATTTGAATATCAAATCTGACTTTTTTTAAGAAAAAATGATCAATATTGTGTATTTTCTTCATTGTCTTCATTGACATGAAGGAATGTCTAATATGGAAGGAATCTATATTATTCGCTTAAATATGGCATGAGCAGTGCTTCAGGGTGGTGTGTAGGTGACTGGTATAAATGTTATAAAAGAATTGGATATTGTACGGATTCTAAAGGCATGTAGCTTAGAACTGGCACAACAGAAGTCACGCTATTGGCAACCTGAAGTACCTATTCGTAACAAAATATATAATTGACGCAAGTTAGTTGTGTAACATGTACCTATATAATTATACATTTAATATGTAAGTGATAAAATGGTATTAAAATATGATTGATAGCGCAAGTGCTGATACGAAATAGATAACTACGTATTATAGTATAGTAATAGATAATTATGTAGAATATCTCCAATAGTTATGCTAGCATATGCGTAACGTTAGTGATTACAAAAGAAAATTAGTAGCAACCGCGATAGTTATCTTTAGTAAAAATTAATGTCAAACATTACGAGTACTACCAGGAACAGCAACTTAATGTTAACAAAACGAAGATGTATGTATAAGCAGGAATAAATATATAATACGGAAACCCACTAATTTTAGCTAGTCATAAATGTTTATTTTAAGGGTAGATTTCCTAAGATTTATTTTACAGATTGAATGGAGTAAAAGTAATACAAATAGAAGAAGTAAACTCTGAGAAGAGAGAACAATATTGATGTTAATGAATGTAAAATGATAAGAATTAATAATGTACGTGTATGAGCAATTTCCGTGAATTGGTCTGAATTTAAATAAATTGCAGAAGATGAAATTCTCTGTGAAGCGAATGACATCAAGCACAATTATACACTGTATTAATGACATACGACGTTGAATTTTCCTCACATGTGTCTTGTTATTGCCTTTTTAACAATAACGACGTTTTACCTTTAATTTACCATGATTAATGATCTAGCATATGTCTAAAACTAATTTCCAATCATTAACTGAGAATTGTCTGTAGTAGTGGCTTGAGTGATAGGTATGAACAGCATATTAAAATAGGGAGGTATTTTCTGGATAATGACGCAGAGTTAAGTTTTATTACCGATTATTTAAGAAAATGTAGTACTTTATTCTGACCTAGAATGTAAGATTTCTGCTTTGACTATATATATTTTTTTGATATAATACGTATTACTTTTTGAAATAGCAAGAACAAATTTATTATGCCAAAAGATTTTAACGGTAATTTTGCTCTAAAAATACTTTGATAAAATAAAATCTCTATTTTTTCCTTGAGTAATATTAACATGAATATAATTATATGTAACAATAAAGAGGTAAAAAACAGGAATATGAATCATGAAATTATTGGAAACTTCTATATACGCGGATAACATTTATGTATGAGAAGAAATGAAATACCTTCCAATTACTACTACTAACTCTAAGTTTTCCTAGCATGTGTTTCAAAGTAACCATATTGCATGTAATGACTTATACATACGAATGCGTGTATATAATACCTCCTCTACTAATGATGAATAAGATCTTGAAGACATTGAACTTCGCGATGTGTTCGTCGTTTATTTCCAATCGCGAACCGGCACCAGCCTTGGTAGAGAAAGTGAAGGTTGAATATTTAAAATTGCAGAATTGCGTAAGTTCAAATTCCGTAATTTGTTTATGTTTTTGTTTTTTATGCACTGGTATAAATGCTGATTAATTCTGTTTAAAATACGGTTAATTTTACATGTTTTTCTTAACTTATAACGGACGTGTAAAACAAATTGCAGGGTATCGGAAAGTCCTTAAAAAATATGTTCTTTGCTTATTATGGTTTCGATGAAACTCCATCACAGAACTAAATAAAAGAGAAAAAAAGGGAAAAACAGGATAGAAAAGAAAAAAAAAACGAAGAATGGAAAGAAAACATACCTTCGAGTCTAGAATTTTGAAGCTATATTATTAATATTCATAAAACATGAAAAAGAGATGTTCGCTATGCTGCCTGCGACCGACAACAGCTTACCAAACCGCCGTTTATCTATCTTAAATATCGGATAACGATTACCACACACCAACTCTCACGTACGGACCCCGAAACATGGGTTCACACACATGCACAAAAAGAAACCTGGTTTCACAAAGTACAGTTCACGGTAAAAGTAACAGTTAGATGATGGGTAGAAATAAAAATATTGCGATGAAGACTGCTTGATTGGAATAAATACAAGGACGGATCAAAATTGAACATAGAAATCTAAAGAAACTGGTATGGATTTTTAGATCTAGAAAGGAACACTTGTAAATGGTGAAGTTTAATGTACAATTGTAAAATGCTCAGGATACAATAGTCGGTAGCGTGTGATTTTGATAGTAGAGGAAACGTAGGTAATTTGGAATAGTGTCGATAATTTGGAATATCACTGTATTATTATAACTACTAGTCACATCTACTTTCAAGTAAAACAAGCATTAAAGTTACTAGCCTGCCGACTCATAACACCTGGGCTAGAAGCGCCATTAGTATTTTGTGTCGCATTGGTAGCGTATGTTGTCTACAGTGCACTTTAAAACTTTATTTTGGTAAACAGTCATCCACGTGAATCACGGCAAACTGTTACAATTTCATCATTGATATGAATATAAAGTGTATTGCTACAACTCATTTTCACGAATTTATTAGTATTTCATGATGTTTGCAATGCGTGAAAATATTGTTGTTTACTTTAAGATAATAAACGCTATTCCAAATTACCTTCACATAATTTTAATTTAGCTTTCTGTCCATTTTTGAGTTAAGCTTCATTTTGAGACAGTTTTTATTTTTCTGTATTATTTATAATTTTTTTACGTTATAATATATGATTTTGGTTACATCTAGAAATAGTTTAATTCATCCACTTCCTTAAGTCGAATTTTTGCAAATTATTTCTAAATTAGTATTCCAAATTTGCTTCAGTTCCTCTACGGAGTAGAGTCTTCATATCATTTTCACTACGTGAAATGTTTTCTGTTTATGTTGGCTTTCAGAGCACCAACACCTTTGTTTATTACATTTTGGGGGACAAGACACATATAACTGGTGTACTCAACGTAATGTATCCATATCTTCTTCTAAAACCTCAATCAAAATTCACATATTTTCTAATTCACGTAAATATTCGGGAGTCTTCACGATATCAATCATTAGAAATGATTTTGCATTTGGATTAGTTTTTTAACATAAGTAAGAATTTATTTAGGCTTTACTTAGGAAAGTGTAGAGCACTGAGACTTTGTTTAGGTGCAAAAAACTCCACCTCCATAGAATCATTAAATGTTGAAGCGTTTGATCCTCTTTTACGCGATCATTACTTAGTTAAACATTTATTATTCATTATTACTTGCATTGTATTGATCCTGTGATCTTGTGAAATGTAAGAATATTTCACGTTGGGTTGGGTTAAATCTTGTAGCTAACGCTCATTGCTCGTGGTCAATACGCAACTACCAACTAGCTTTGATATACTTACGTAGAAGCTAGAATACTTATCGTATAGGATCAATCAGTATCTAGTTTTGTTAATTTCTTATACATACCTTAATAGTTGCTTATATGAGTATATTTACGTTTATCGGTTATTGTTATTTCTTCTTTATTTCTATAATGCAGCTAAAATATGATTACTAAATGATTTGTTTCAAATCTGCATTAGACCATTCTCTTATTTGTTCAACCGTAGTACTCTTTACTAACTCATTTAATTTTTTTTTATACATACGCTTATTACTACTTTTTGTTTATATTTTGTTCTCTTACATTGTTCGTTCTTATTCTATTCCTGAGCTTTTTATAGCTTTACTTATTACTTAGTATTCAGCCATTTTCTTAGAATTTGTTAGTTTCATGCGGGAGTGAGTACGTTTCTCTTAATGAGTTAGTTTTTGCCACTACCAATCTTCTATCCTTCTCGTTATTTCTCGTATTATACGTTTACGTATCTGTACATCTTACGCTAGAACAGTTACGATTTTGTATTATATGGGTGTTTTTTAAAATTTATAAAGATCAATTTGCTACTGATAAAGTTTAATGGGTAGAATAAACTAAATGATATCGCAATGTTGGAACTGATTTTGTTGTCCTTATTAACGTATTTATTTATCTGTATGTATGTGCTAGTCCAAGTGTGCTCATTTTTTAGTCGATATTAATCAGAATTCTACCAAGTTTTCAGAAAGACTAGGATTTTCAAATGCATGCTGGAGCTGTTGAAAATTCATCGTACTTCTGTAAGTACAAAAATATCTGTATGGAGTGGACTTTGATAAAGTACCACCATCAATCCTGTATCTTTGAGGATAACTACGACATGGCATTGGTACTCAATAAGAAACGTTATATAATGTATCATTTTTATGTAGTGTGGATGTAAATAATTTGCATTTCTTATAAAATATGTTAAACAAAATATGAAACATTCAACTAAAGTTTTACGAGAAATCACATCTGTCATGTGTACGCAGGGCAATGAAATTGTATGCTCCAGTTTATTGATGTTATACTTTATTCGTATGGGTATTAAATATTTAAATGCCAACGAGAACAAAATAAAACACATATCATTTGTCTGAGTTTAAAATTTGTCATTTATTTAGAAAAATCCTGTATATGAAACATGAGATATTTCCCAAGTAAAAAACGCAATCTATTTGTACTCTTGTAATATAATGACGAGGGTTTTCAGGAACAGTTGTCAAAGTATTGGTTTTACACCAATGTGATGAATACGGAGCCAAATGTTGTTAACAACATCACATTTTTTGAATTAATCATCAACCCGGTCCATTTATTTTTATTTTAGTGATGAGTGATGGAAAAACAAATTATTGAATATACGAATAGATAAATATAATTCAATGTTTCGTAGAATTCCGTTACCAACTGCTATAGGAAACTGCAAACCCTATTAAATTTGCTGTACATGGAAGAATAGCATTGTTGATTATCACTAAATCGTATTAGTATGAGTTCTAATTATTACAAGTTCTTCTTTAGATTTTACTGCATAGAACGATGTTTTATTTTGAACCTATAATACGATATCTAGGATGTATAAATTGTCAAAGGAATGTCTTGCCATACACATCAGGATTTCATTATAATATCAGAGTTATCTGCCTTGTAATATTACATTAATTATAACTCTAGAATACTGGTTTTCATTTAACTTTTTGTATTTACTACGAATTATATTTAATGTGTTATGGGGAACAAAGTAGAGAACAGATACTTTTGCATCGTAATGTACCCGGTTTTTATAAGGCGAAAAAGGAAAAACACGACAAAGAGAGGAGATTGTTAGACATGCGATGATATTCGAGTTGAGTGTAGTTTGTTAGGCAGTTTTTCCGACTATGAGAATCATCTGTACATGCAAATTTAACATTGCCTGATATTCTCTATACTCCTTGTAACCTATCCATCTTCGTGTTGTTCACTCACTATTCATCCTTCTCTTCACCTACGTGCACACAGAGAGGTACACCTTCGTTCGGGTTGTTCTAATTTATCCCAGATTTATTAGCGTTAACACTAGGAATTTTGTCCGACAAGAAGACCCGAGGAACATATTTTGTTTAATTCTATGCTTTTGTGAGCATACCAGCTGCCTGTGGCAACACTTAACAGTTTTATGTTATGATTTATGGTATAATTTATGATAATTATATTTTTTGTGCGTTTGTATACGTGTGGAATATTTTTTATTCTTTATCGGCGAGTTTTTGTTGTGATTGAAGTTTTAAATCATGTGGATAGAAGTTTCGGTTGGATTACGACATTTATGTTGCAACTTTGGTACAACATTTCTAAATAAATACAAATAAAATAAATAATAATAATAATAATAATAGATGTATTTGGTTATAAAGTATAAGATAAACTTCTTATTTAGCGATCACATACTTTTTTAAGTGACTATTTTAACTAAAAAAATAAAACTGTGGGTAGCAAAGTAAACACAGCAAATGCATTTATAAAATTAATATATGAAGTACCTAAGTAACTAAGATATAGATCCGTTATAACATGCAGCAACATGTGAAAGTAATTTTTCTGATTGCATACTTGCATTTGGAAGTGTTTCATAGCAAATAACACATATAGATGTGAAAGTCAAAGATATGTTATTTTTTATTTAGACTTAGGTATTTCTATTATGCTACTTAGAACTAAGTGGATATGGAATTGTTCTAGTTAGAGGAATATACCGGCGTATCACTTCTTGATATACTTCTTGATATACTTCTCTGCCTTCTTGATTAGCATGCTTGATTAGTACTTCTTGGTAAAAAATGCAAATACAAACAGTACTGTTGCACTCACAAAACACCAAAACACTTAAATCGATGCGTTTTAAAGCGACGAACCTAACATTAACGCTATATATGACACTGGGTCAATTAAATGTACAATAAAATCTTTTTATAGTGAGAAAAAATGACAGCTATTTGACTCTATGTCGAATCGCAAAAATTAATTATTGGGAAAGCTACATAGAATTTAGCTTAAATGTTCCAAATACGTTTTTAATCGAACCTGGTTTGTTAGAACATTTCGCTTAGCATATTTGGGTGGGTATTTCAGGGAGGATTTCAAGAAATTTAATACCGGTCTGTTATAACTACAGTTTGCAGTTCTTAGAATCTACTTTTTGTTAACTTATATAATTTTTCAAGGAGTTCAAATGTTTTGAAATTGTTCTACTTATTTCTTCGTTAGCGCATGTTTTATTGAAATATCTTGTACTGTAGAGCTTTTCGAAACAATGCATGAATAAATATGTGAGAGTCTTTTACCTTTTCAGTTACATCTTGTTCAATTATTTAATACCATAAATACACAAATTGTGACAATTAACTATCCACATATTTAAAGATAAACCTTCGAAATTTAATCTTCTCGTGCCATATAAACGAGTATTATCCGGTAGTAATACAAGGGAAGCGAGTTTGGGACTTGTAGTTTGTTTAAAATTTAGCTTAGGCATGTTATATAGTGGACTATAGAATATGATGCTAAATGAGCGCGCAAAGTGTGTTCTGATCGTTTAAGAACTCGTGCCCTGCCATCTTTATTGCCGGATTATGTTCGGACCCGCTCGAGCATCCTTTTATATTGTTATTAAGCGAGATTATAATTAAATATTACGCGGTTGACGGCTCTCCGAATAGCTCTAGATGCGTTTACGATGGGGAGATTATTACGACTATTTAAGCATAATTACGGTGTGTTTACTTTTTCACACACGGAAAATTATTCGTCGCCTAACTTTTTTTTTGTATATACACTTCTCTTTTTCTTAACCTTCCTTCTTCTCCATCTCGATTAACAGTAATTGTTCCTTTGATTTTGATTCTTGTGTCTGGTATCTTACCTTGATTTAATTTTTATATTGCAATATTTTTGTTCCGTTTATTATTTAAGGAGAGGACTGCTGAAGTAGAATGTTTTAATAATATAATTGAAATATTTTTATTTCATAGTTCCTTCCCGTAAAATGTAGTATACAAATTTGATGGCATCAGATTATTTGTTGCTTTCTTTTAATTTTTATTAAAAAATTAGGAAAATAACGTGTGTCAGTTTACTACATGAAATACAGTTAAGAAGTGTATTGGTTAATCTTCATATTAAGCAAGAAAACTACACTGAAAATAAATAAATGGCACTATTAATTCGTTAAAAGCACATCGTACAATATATAAATGTAAAATGCGTTTTATTAACTCGAAACGTGTAGATACACACACCATTACTGCATCTTATAATCATTTTCTTGTATCTTCTTCTTTTTGAACATAGAATGAAAGTCTTTACTGAAAGTTGTTTTTTGTTCTGTTCCCTTTAATTTTAGCACTATACAGGGTGCATCAGCGAGACCGTTCATTAGAAGTTTATGGCGTTCTTGGCAAATATAAATTTGAAAATTTAGAATTATATATAGTCGATTATGTTCTCTTCAATGAAAATATTATTAGATTTCTAGCGCTCCCGGTTATACCGGAAGTCGCCATTTACTTCACCCTGCATATTTTTACATATTTGGATTCACCTGTTTTTAAGCTTTATGAATATCTTTACTTTTTGCGATTTGATTCGGGCGTTTTGTAGTTATTCCATTTTTTCTGAAAAAATTTGCTCTAGCAGACATTTATTCAAGAAATCAGAGGACATTCGATTTTTCGCATATCAATTTAAAATTCGTAATATACGTAAACAACATGTTGGAGTATATTTTAGCGCCGAGAAGGGCTGTCTACATTGCGTGGTTACTTTACTATGGCACATTAACTCTTCGAAATTTTGAAGAACCATAACTACATTTTTTCAAATTGTACCCCTCATATTTTATTACTTAGCCGTCTTCGTGGTCCAATTCTACATCTTTTATGTGCCGCATGTACTATGCCTAAAACTAATAGTTTAGGAGATAGGTAATTCGATTTTTTGAAAAATTGCACACCTAAGTCATCGATACTTATCCAGTGTGCCATGGAAAATAAACGTTCTCAAAGGTTTATTGTCAAAGTCTAACGTCAAAATCATTCTCCGTCGTTTGATGCTTGTCAGTTAATAATTATCCGTTAAATGCCTTTACACTATTGCTATAAAGAGTTAAAATGGATAACAATAACGAAAACAATGTTTAAACAAATCAAGAAATTTTTCATTTATTTTTTATGAAATGGGTGTAAAAAGCTAAAAAAAATTATTATAATTGTTCAAAATGGTGGTCGTTCGCATTCAATCACAGTATTAAACGCGAAGCAACGCCCTCAAGTCTTGCTTTTTGTAGATCTAGAACAGAGTCTGTTGAATGCTGCTCGCACACATAGTCTTCAAAGGAAAAAGTCCACATGTGTCATATCCAGAGATCTTACAGGTCAATTCCTAACCAACTTACTCACGTGTTTTCGAATATTAAGGTGTAAATATTGCAGTAATGTAATTGCATATCGCAAGTATCAAACAACGAAGTGTGATTTTGGCGTTAGACTTTGACAATAAATTTTTTAGAACGTTTATTTTCCATGGCACACTAAATAAATATCTATAAGTTATGTGTGTATTTTTCAAAAAATCTAATTGTCTCCTAAACTATTAAATTTAAGCATAGTACATGCGGGACATAAAAGATGTAGAATTGGACCACGAAGACGACCAAATAATAAAATAGTAAAATAACCACGCAATGTAGACAGCCGTTGTCGGCGTTAAAATATACTCCAACATGTTGTTTAAGTATATTACGAATTTTAAATTGATATCCGAAAAATCGAATGTCCTCTGATTTCTTGAATAAATGTCTGCTAAAGCAAATTTTTTCAGAAAAAATGGAATAACTACAAAACGCCCTAATCAAATCGCAAAAAATAACGATATTCATAAAGCTTAAAAATAGGTGAATCCAAATGTGTAAAAATATACAGGATGTTCCATTAAAAATATTGAAGTAGATGGCGACTTTCGGTATAACCGGAAGTGCTAGAAATCTAATAATATTTTCGTTGAAGAGAACATAATCGACTATATATAATTTTAAATTTTCAAATTTATATCTTGACCAGAACCGTCTCGTTGAGACACCCTGTATGTGCTGTTCTATTTCTGTACTATTCTATATACATACATACGCACGGATTTGACGGTTTTATGTGCACCATTACTTAATCTCGTATAAATGGTTTTGTTTATTACTTTCCCTAAGACTTAATTGAAGTAATTATACAGCAAATTGCAACCGATTTACATAATAAATGGCGTTGATGAAACGCACAGTGCCGCTTTAAAGACTCGTTGAGTTCTTAGAAAAATCTTTCGACGATCATATTCAGACAAAAAGAAGTCGTCAATGCGTATTTGTCTATATCTTTCGTAACGACATTCGTAACTATGTGGCCGTCCTTTGAGTTATCATCAAAGAAAGTTGATTGAGATATGTACTGAATTGTTCGTGTTGAACATATAATATTTTGCCATTGTTAACAAGTAATTCACTGTAGATTACTAGCTTGAAAGAAGTCATAGAATCTGGAAGACGTTTCTATATCCGAAGTAAAACATTTTCCACTTCTCATTTTACTTTTATATCACAGTTCTAGAATATTTTTGTAATAATATTTTTAATTATACCGAATGTCAAATATTTCCTAATCGTTATCGAAAGCTATCATTTATCATAGAATAATGATACGTAATTTAATAGTAATGGCATTTTAGATTAATGACACTGTAAATAAAACGTATACAGAGAAAACAACCAGTTTCCATAAATCAAAAGTCGAAAACGGTTATTTCATACAATCTTGGAAAAGTGGGTGATGATTTTTATTTTCTAGGACTCGAATTTTATACTTCCATGTGCCCAAAATGCGCACAAACTCTATTCTTAAATAAAATTAATAATAGTAAGTAGGGATAATAGTCAGCAAGTTAAGGCAAGACCAAATGGCATCTTTATTCTTACAAAAAAAAAATTATTAAATATTATCTACTCTTTTTCTTATCAGTTGGACTTGAAAATGTTTTCAGTATAATAGTGTGACAAAACTGCGCTTTGAAATATCGTTTTTGTAACTATACAACTATACCTGCTTAAACCTATGGTATATGGTGCGGTCGTTTGTTCACTCTATTGAATCAGTAGCGGAATAAGTATACATATGTATGTTGTACATACCTATATTCCTTGCTTTAAATTGATACCTACATATATTTTCTAATGTATTTTTTTCTCTTACCATTCGTTGGCGTCAGAGAATTTCAGCGAAATTTCCAAACCTGAACTAAACGATCCATCATAAATCAATATGTTTGTTATATAATTCTTATATCGACAGATTAAATAAATGAAAGATGTTGAATCATTAATAAAACTTATAGAGTGTGAATGATAAAATATGCATACACAAGTAAATGTATGATTTGTAATGGTATACGCAATAGCATATGAAATTGGAGATATAAATGAGATCATTAAGAATTAAAAGGTGAATGATATTGAATATTGAAGTTGTTAATAACAGCTAGAAGAAGATAGGAAAAAAACTTACATACACGCGGATGTATGTAACCTGAAGAGTTTCCGCGGCACATGCTGACAAATGTGACTGTCAAAAACAGGTATGTGCTTTTGGAATTTTGGTTACCTTTAATTGGTTTGGTAAACCTCCATTATATTTGAAGTTTATTCAACTTTTACCTTTGTCTAAATTTTTGCGAAAGCTACACACTTACATTTTAGATTTTGGTGTTAATTTACACATAAGATATTAGGATCGAAGTTAACATTAAGAACTCACGATTATAAAGTCTTGCTGTTGCTAGATAGATAGCCTTTGTTTCGAATAAAATGAAATACACATGGCATATATGCATGTATTTATGCTTTGCTTTGTTTTAATAGTGTGGTTAATAAAACACGCGGTCGCAGCTATTGTTACATACATAAGAAGTATATAATAACCAATTACTGCTATCATTATTACTACGGATAAAATTTTATGCAATTGAAGAAGTAATAAGGAAATGTTTACAGGTACTAATGTACTAGCTTGATTATGGTTCGATAATATTTCATATCGAAGACGAGAAACTTGGTGTTTCTAATAATAATTTACTGTTAGAATTACACGCCAGTGATTGAATTCCCAGATTATTAAAAATTATTTAAGAAAGCAACAGCATATGATGTAAGATAGTAAAATAACTATTTACTGGCAAATGAAAGCAAATGTTTGTCGTCATTTAAACAGTATTAAATTTACATTATTTTTGACATTATACAGTGTGAACCACCAATTACAAAATTGTTCGTAATTAAGGGATGTATTGATTATTTCGGAAAACGTACAAGGAAATATAAAATATGAAAATGATTCTTGATATACAGTGAAACAGTTCCCATAACGAAAGCTCATCGAAAGAAGAATGTGATGACATTTGGTTATAGGATCTATTTATATGTTATCTTTACATTTAGTGTATTGCGACATAACACTGAATATTTACTGTCACATTTTGAGCCGATGAAATAGTAGAAAAGGCTTTTCACTGTGTTAATAAATAGTTTAGGGGGCTAAAGCATTTTTACGTACTTTCGGACATTTTCATTTTATTTTCTGCGTAATTACACGTACAGAAATAAGTAACGGAACAATAGCTGTTCATATACTCGTACTAGATACAATGAGTTATTAGTTTATCTAGGTCGTACATACTAAATAAGCATTATAAGCACTACCCACCGTGTACAAAATTATGGATTTCTCCATAGTAAATTACTTTCGCTTGATTTTATTAAAAGGGACATAATAAGCGATTATATTTGATGATGCCTACTATGAGATATCTAAAAAGGAAGATATTGAGATAAAACATTGTAAAGATTACTTACTGACTTGTACAGGCCTTTAAGTTAGTAGAAAATGTTTTAACTCAACAATAACAAATTGGAGTAATAACATCATATAACCTGTTATTGTTATATTTATATACCAGCATCGTCCTGTCAATACGTTAAAGTACCTACTAATATAACTGTTTCTATTTTTAAACACACGGTAAATTGAGCGTAAGTTTTTACCATTGTTGTTTATTGTGGCATATAATGAATTATTCTAGATGGCAATGAAATTCCTTAAATATTTTTGAAAATACAGGAATTTGTTACACCATGTACATCATATGATGGCATGGCTGTAGTGAATATTTTACGATCGAAACAAAAACTGTGATATAAGGGAAACAAAGCTATCGCTTTTTGAAGACAATGAATAGAATTGAAAACAATTTTTCAGAAATTGATAGTGTTGGAAATACTTGGACTTTGTGTAGTTGCGAATATAGACTGCGCAAACTGCTGCAATAGTTATTCGTCATTTCACAGCTAGATTTAGATTTAGATTTAAGTAAGGGTGATATTGCGCTGCGACCTGTTAATCTATTGTGCCCCCTTGCATGAGCTGTAAGTTGCTGGGGTATGCCCGCTCTCAAAGCTCCCCATTCAGACTAAGAGCTTTGATTAACTGCAATAGCTGTAATAGTTTCAGAGAATGTATTTCTTCTTCGTACATGATGTTTTTGCCGAAATAATTAGCTCAGGTTTCCATGATGGCGGTGCAGTAAGATGTCAGGTGGTCCATTTCACAGATAAAGCGTGGCCGGAATCTATCTAGAGATTCAGTAGCATTGAGTCCCAACATGCCTTGTATGATTTCGTGCGCTATTAACGATTCAATCGCTCTGAGACTGTACTACATGATTCCGCAATAAATTTATTTATTTTCTATATAAAACTGTTTTGCAATCTCCCTGAAAATTCAAAAAAGAGGTTGTATCCGCACTAGACAAAAAAATTATTATATTTGACGTTATTTAAGGGTTACGCAATGTAGCTGAATAACCGATGGTATAATACATATCTATATGTGCTCTACATGTTCCTAAAGTTTCATAATTTTTTAAATTGCTGAGTTCAGGATTACCCCTTGGTAACACAAAAACTTTCTAAGTTAGAATTAAATTATAGAGACAGTCATTCTAGGAAATATACTCGCTGTACGGTAGCTGTTTAAGGATAATCTGCTTATTCAGCATACAATTTTGGAGGGTGAATAATATTAGACATTTTGGTTAACTACGTCACTAGTTTCTTCACAACAGACCATTAACCGTGGATATAGAATTTTGTATTACACATCAATTTGTGTAGAGCCACACAATATTTGGCAACAGTATTTGATTTATATTAGTGCTAGGCACTCTAAATCTTTGTTTGAACATATCCTTAACTCAAGTTTTTGCATGATCTACGTTCGGTTTGTCCACTAATGTGTAACGAGATTTAAAGGGATAAAGTTTAACATTAAGAACATTAAAGGGATAAAGTTTTGGGCCATAATACTCAGTTAGTAGTCGTAAAATTCATTAGCTTCATATTTTTCACGGTTTTTCTGCATGTACAGAAAAATTGTAAAATTAATTGCCATTTAGATTAACTTTTTGCATGAGTTTATGAATCATAAATTATTAACACAATCGCTTGGTACATATTCGCGTTTAAACCTCCTAATTTTATAGCCTGTGGCCACACATCTACCCTAACATCGCATATATCTATGTACCTCATAGTTTGCCTTTATCCTCGTGCATATATATGTGCCTTTACAAGCGCGTAACAGTGTGGGCGAAACTAGCACGCAGTCTAGAAGGCGCCTACATTTGCAGTTACGTAACCGCCCTGATCGTTTAGCCAAGCTTTACTGCCGCTCTTGCACAGCTTGTATGTACCGAACTCGTAGCTCGTTGTTATTGCTTTTGTTAAAACGCGTATAACCTAATTATAAGTTGTTCGTTGTGAATTCTTTCGACTTTACGCAGACGATGGAATGCGTACTCGTTGTTCCTGTTGCGGTTGCTTATTGTTGTTCGTATAATGTGTTTAGCGTAGTGAATACTGAAGATGAAGCTTACTAGTTGTAGTATATATTTGCAGCTTATAGCCTATTGGCGTAACGGTAACGCGATTTATAGAGGAACAGAATAGTTTGTTTATACTTTAGATTAAATGTTCATATTGCTAAGGCTAATGGGTCCATGCTGTTACCAAATATGGCGTGCTTCATAGGCCTTATATGTGAATGAATTTATTTAAGCAAGACTAATTTATCTATATCACATATTATACATCGGAAAGCGTTCATTGTGCACCTGTATTTAAAAATATTTTTGTCAATCCTATTTAGTTCTATATAGTGATACTGCTGTACTGTATCAGCATTTACAACAAAGCGTCCTTTTTAATTGTGTTAAAAATTTGTATTGATATTAGACGAGGTATGTATACTTCCTGTGATGGTATCATATATATTATCTATTTAAATCACTATTTAATAATTATTATAGGTAAGTATAGAATGTTGAATGTAATGAAAAATATTTTGATTTTGTTCTTGCAATGAACAAGAACTCGGAAAATCATCAAGAAACTTGAATATTTAGTGCTGATAAATTCAAGAATTAAACTTTGGTTAATTAAATGAAAGTCCAGATATCATTGATAACATATCATATAAAGATTTAGGGCTAAGTAAAGTCTTGACTCCAACTCCCAAACTTCTGATACCGAATCTTCCGCCGATAGTCTGGCGAGGAAGTGTTAAAACAGAACTGCATCATATCATTGAAAATTATTACTGGCGATGAAATCTGTGTAAAGCTCACTAAGGCTTTTTAACCAAGAAGCGTCATGATCACATACAAAATTCATAGTCGAATTCCATGGCCCAGTGATAAAAGAAATTTAGTTTATAAAAAATGAAAGGAATTTGCAGAAGGTAACAGCAACATTTGTATTAAAAATATTTGTTTCAGGGTGATTCCAGTCGCATGAAAGATACAATTTCTATTGGTTTGGTTAGGTTGTAACGCTCTGATGTGGAATTCTGCAGGTTCATCGTTTAGTTTAGTATTATTTTCAACTATACTCTCTAACAATTTCCCGAGGTACTTCAGCGTCAAGGTTGGTTTGCAGCCTACGTTAACGTTTGAACCTATATATGTATGTATGTATGTTAGGATGCTGCTCACGTTGCATATAAAAATTTTGTCGCAAATTTAGATCTACTGTAGTGCTTTGTTATAATTAATAATCAATTTATTGTTTGAACTTTAGATAGTTGATGTAGGTTACAAAACTTTAGTATGTTTAGCGGGACATATGTGTATCACGTTAGGGAGATAATTCTATTTGTAAGTGATTGTAACAAGTTTAAATTGCATCTTATAGGATACTGAGAATTTTTGTGTAGTTCAGTACCGAAAATGTATCTGTCAATGAAAAAATTGGATGATGAACAGACGTATTTCCATTTTCCAGATCGCATTCGAATACTATTATATTACATTGAACTTGATATGGGAGGGTTTGGTATGACAGTAAATGCCTTTGTTTTAATAACTTTTGAACAGTTTACGTAATTCTTAAGCTGGACGCGAAATTTTTGCATCATATATGCAATAGGTTGAGTGCTTGAAACGGCTTCTACATAGTTCTTCAATATTTATAAAATATTTACGGTAATCTAGTAATTTCATCACATTAATTTTAATAAAGCATTTATATTATGTAGTTCAGGTGTATTGTGGGCAGCTTGTTTCGCTAAATTTATAACATGATTTTCATTGACTGTTCACATATACTTGACTCAATAATGTGTTACTAGATGTAAACTGATTCATTCTATTCAACTAACAGTTCAGATTGTTGGCAATATTTTTGCCTTTTTGAGCAACTTTTCGGTGACCATATTTCACAAGAATCACATTTTTATTTGCTTTTGTCCTTCATTGTGCTAGGGGTATGAATGTATGTAGAAATTTTTTTATATGCGTGGGTGCAAGTTACAGTGGCTTCATAAGCTGTATGGGTTCCACAAATGCGATTGCAACTCTTGTGTATAGTTTGTGTGTGTGCAATTGTGTTTAAATAGTCTTATGACAGCACAACATCGCCGTTTATAATGTCGCGCTGTTGCTCCCAACAGCAAATGGTAGATCGGTCGAAATATAATTCTCCGAAAAAAATGTCACCGTCTTTGCGGAGAATCGAATGCCGACTTCCAGTGTTCCATCATCACGTTCGGCAGCTGCCTGATAACTGCGGCTATTGACCCACTAATCTCCAAGACAATGTTGCTACTCTCCTTTACTGGCAATTTAGTCCAAAGTATTGCACATTGTTATTATTTTATGAATGGTAGAAATTACTTCCATCATTCAGTTTCTCCTTTATATCCCTCTGGATGTTTTAATAGCACTCAACGTCTTTTAAAATTTATATCGAGTAGAATAACGTGCTTATATTTACTTTGATATGTACTATAGTGTAATCTACTGAAAATGTACTAATTACAAGTCTACATAAATATTTAAACAGAGGACTGTTGTTTATACTCCTTGCATTGCCACTATTATTTACTATATGACGATTTGGACGATGTTTGGCAAAAACTCAACTCAACTGTCAGAATAAAACTATAGTTAGTGACATAGATAAAAAATGATTATACTTGATTACTTTTCATTATTGATAGTGCTAACATACCATTAGTAAAAATATTAAGTATGCATTTCTCACAACTTATGGGTTTTCCACACACTTTTTACACTACCATTACACAGATTAGTATTATCGATTTCATGCATACCTTAAGATATTTCCGTATCACTGCATGTGACAGTGTTAGTTTTATGATGTCTAAGAAACAACTTATTAACGCTTCATTTTTATTTTTGATGTTTTGTTATGGCCATGTAATGTTTGCTATTTTTGAAATTGCTAATCTTACACTTTAATAATTACTTTCGTGTTATCATTTCCTTTAAAATAAATTATATTTCTGTTATAGGGAAATAAATGTTGTATAGCACTGTTGGAGATAATTGTTCATAATTCTTAAAAAGTATACTCACGTTTATGATAAGTACATTCTGATTCGTAAAAGAAAACTATCTAAAACTCTAACATAATACTTTGCTACTAGTACTGAGTGTTTCATATAATGAGGCCTAAAGTATTCTCCAAACAAGTAAAGGTTTACGATGATTTTTGAGCTGATCAATGGCGTAGCTACTTCAAATTGTACTACGTTTAGAAATGAAACAGCGCTTTCTTGAGATATCTCATAAGATCGAAATGGGCCTGATTTCACAATCATAACCTACAGATAAAATTAGTGGTTTCTTTTTTTTTTATTAAATGAAGCGATTAAAGCGATTAATTCAAGATTATGTGTGGTAAAGTGTTCTAAAAATGTTACTACATATATATTTACGACAGGTTTCCAAAAATATTCTCAAAATATATATTGTAAGTAGTATATCGAGACTTGGACTCTTCAGTGTCTACCAACTATCAAGTAATTATAATATATATATAATTTTCATATTATACTATTACTTACTAGATCAGAAATTATTTCTATGACAAGGTAATTATTTCAGCTTTTATTCTCCAGGAGCTATGAACCATAAGATGTATCTTCGGCCACTTCAACGAGAACGACAGCCACAAAAATTATCATTTACGTCCTATCACGGCACAAAACTGGCTGGCATCTCGTAAAAATCGTCGCGATAAAGATCTCGTATTCTGCATACATACTCTGATTCAAGCAGGCAGGCGAGCAGCCGACCTAAAAGTAAGCCCTTATGGACAAAACTACAAAAAAAGAGGAAGCAATTTGCAACAATTCTATACCGTAAGATTCTTACAAGAGTTTCTGTGTTTGGGATTTACATAAGAGCGAGAGCAGTTCTTTACCTGTCCATGTCGGCGATGGGTAGCGACGCGTGCAAAGGAGATGATGGTATTCATTTAGCGATGTTAGCCTGAGCGAGACAACCAACGATAATTGTTTAGGTTGAATTAAAGTGCCTCATCCAGTTTAATAAGGGGCGGGCGTACAGTAGCAGCGGATGGAACGGAGACAGCCACATGGGCGTCCACTGTGACTGGACAAGGAGAGGGAGATGTCCTGTGTGTATGTGTAATAAGCGCTTCTCGGTATTTGATTAGTTAGATGTACTGCAAATGTGTTTACGGTCGATGAAATAACACCAATACCGAAACGAACATTACCGGGTACCGCGTGTCCGGTACTGTACAATCTTATACATAGTACAAGGAAGAGCATAATGTGTGAAGTTCAATATCGTATAGAGTACGAAAGCATGCGTGCAAAATAATAATAATGATGCTTTTAGTTCAGATATTAAATAATTTAGTAGTAAAGCAGTTAATTTAAATATTTTTAAATACATATTTTCTTGTATTATCATGCTTGTGTTTCCTGCATCCTTTATTATGTGTCTGGAGTTAATTTTGCAAGACTTTGAAGATTCAATTCAAAAGTAAGTCAGCATATTTGCTTGTTAGGTCGAGACAATCTGTACAGTATTGATCTCTGACTAGAAATGCAGGTAACAAACGCTGTAACGCTGTGTAAAAATATACTAAGCAATTTTAATAATGTTTTTATCTTTCATTGGGATATTGTTAGCTTTGTTAATAAAGTGATGCCGCAGGCACGTATTATCTGTCAGTAGTTATTGAAGAGAGCAATGTCAGTGAGAAAATTACAAAAACAAAATATATGTGTAGTAACGGTATGACAAAATAAATTTCTTTGCAGTTAAAAAATAATATAACTTCATACCTTATATTTCATGGAGTTTTATCGAAGGTGCTTTTCACTCAGGTATTAAAATAATACTAGCTTACCGGTTTTTAATATCTATTGGCGTTTGACCTAAGGTATACAATAAGGCTATTGCATATAAAGATGTTACTACTTGTTAAAAAAATGAATCTATATTACAACGAACAAGACGGTTAGTATTTGTTAATGAAACTCGCAAACGCATAGAGGATAACAATTAACTACTATGTAACAATGTAGATCTGTTTCGTTGTTTAGTTTTCCACTATGTCAATAATAAAATTACAGAGCTATGATTTATATAATCGTCTGCGCTGTACAAAAGTTCTGCACCACTAGAAACCGTTTGAAAAGAGTTTTAAATCGATTTATTGTCGGTGCTTTGGAATATTCTTCAACAAAAAAGTTCTACGAATAGGAAGAAGTATGTTAAAAAACCTGAAAAGTGTTCGATAAAATATGAAGTTTCCATTATTTATCTATTTATTTTTTAAGGCAATATAGGTTAACTTATAACTTCAATACGTTAACTCTTCAAGTATACAGTTGCGTATTGTAATAGAGACCAGACATAAATAAAATAAAACATGTATAATGATTAAAGACCGCAAGAATTGGTCCGGTTCCAGCGGCAGTACATCGAAAGCGACCTTTGTATACAGTGAAATATGTAGTTTGTAGTCAGTCATCGTACTGTATTGTTGCATGATCATGCATTGCAAGTACGCGTACCTATAATTCGGTTGCAACGCATTTAAAATGTCGAAAGTTTGTGAAAATGCTTCAACGTGTTTGTTTTTCTAAATAACGCCCATTTTTATTTCGGTAAAGCCGATGTAGTTACGCCCTTGTTACCGGACCACACTTACGGTCTTTAATAATGATGCCGTGCTCACAACAATTGGAGATTTTGCACATCATGCATATACATATAAAACGGAGCACAATTTAAGCTGTCGTACAGAACAATGATATCTATGATTCCAAAAACTATCGATTGGTGAATCCAAGAATTTATAAAGAATAGGATTACTTTTGAGAGACACATATATACTATTGTCATAGTGTGCTATATTTTTTCTTAAAGAAATCTAACAGTTTGCGCGACTCTCAGCATAAATCTATTGCATTCACACCACTTATTAGAGGCAGGTGTTTATTCCAAACGGTAGAATGGATATATTGTCCACAAGTAGATTACTTATGATGCAGATCATGCCGTGACACTAAGTTGCCTTCTAAAATAATTACATAAATCACATAATAAAATACTTAGGTCCTAAAATTGATATTTCCAAGTTGTTTTGTTATTGGTTGATACGCAAAAATTGTTGCAGAATAGACAGAATAGGTTGTCAATGACTGTTCAGTCGTATATTATTAATTTAACCTACAATACACACAATAAACACAAAAACAATAAAAAAGCAGACTTGATGAGTATAAACAGATCGAGGGTTTCTGATGATACATTCATGATTTGAAGGACAAGCTGGATAAAGATATCGGTTGTAGACGATTTGTTATGATTAATGTATTATGTATATGATTTCATTTTTATTGAGCTATTTTGCCATTCTTCTTATAAATTCTTGTAATTTGACTTTTTTTCACGGGGATCTGGAAATATAACTCTAGAAAAACACTCGCTTATGAGAAAATCTAGTGGCTGGATGGGAAATATTTAAATATGGAGCCACATGTCTCACTGATAATAATAATAATTAATGATTAATCGCTACATTTTCTTACCAGTTCTTCCTATACAGCAGCAATTCAAATAAAAGAATGCCGCAGACTTTACATATTACTTGCGTACGTATCCTTGATGATTTTGTTTACTTAATCAACATGTGGTCATAATAACTAAACATGGCAAATTTGGTACATATGCCAAGAGCGTACGCATGTTATTTTACATTTATTTTCAATTATAAGAAAAAAATCCACATGAGACGATTAAGTGAGCTCAATGATCGTGGCATATTTATACACGACACGACTACATGCTAATATGTAATTCAAGGTTGCTATCGTACGTATGGCTAGCTGGTCGATCGCCAACCAGGTAACTCTCGACATATCTCCAGCTATATGGTACGCATATTCCATGTTTAGTAATAAGTTCTTGAGCTTTATTTATCAACGCTCTGCAAGGATATTTTTGTTTTTGTTATTTGTCTTGTATGTAGATAAACATACGAGGGAGCGTTTTATATTCGCGGAATGGGGGATAAGGGGTGGAAATAAAAAAAACAAATTATTTTTCTTTTTCAATATATTCACTTGCAAGACGGATACATTTTTCACATCTTTCAATTAATTTATTTATACCCTCATAAAAAAATGATTTCTCTTTATCTGCAAAATACGCCGAAACTGTCTCCTTGACTTCATCATCGGCAGTAAATTTTTTACCCCGCAGCTCTTCTTTCATTTTCGGAAACAGGTAATAATCACTCGGGGCCAGGTCTGGGCTGTAGGGTGGGTGATTCACAATTTCGAAGCCCACCTTATGCAGGGCAGCTAACGCAACGTGGCTCTTGTGGACGGGCACGTTGTCGTGCAAAAGCAGCACATCTTTCGTCAATTTTCCCTGTATTTTCTCTTTAATGGCTTCTTTTAGTCGCTCTAATATTGAAGCGTAATATTCTCCGGTTATAGAAACACCTTTATCTTTATAATCAATCAACAATATTCCTTCCGAGTCCCAAAATACCGTTGCCATGAGTTTCCCAGCTGAGTGACACTTTAAATTTCTTGGGAGGTGCTGTGCCCTTTTATGCCACTGCATGGAGTCTTGTTTGGACTCAGGTTCATAATGATGAACCCAAGTTTCGTCTACAGTAACAATTCGACTCAATACACCATCCTTGTCTTCATTACAGAGGTCCAAAAATGCACGCGAACACTCTACGCGCTGTTGTTTTTGCGGCGGCGTGAGCATTCTCGGCACCCATCTTGCGCTGACCTTAGACATACCGAGATGATCGTGTAGGATTTTAAAAATTGTTGTATCGGATACTCCAACCATTTCTGCGAGTTGTTTCTTCTTTAGTCGAGCATCTTCGAGTACAAGTTTTTCAACTTTTTGGATAAGTGCTGGCGTGGTCACCTCAATGCTCCTGCCCGGCCTCGGGTCGTCTTCAAGGGATTTCCTTCCTTGTTTAAATAAACTATGCCACTTGTACACCATGGTTTTTCCTGGACAAGAGTCGCCGTAAACCAATGACATCTCATTCATTATGGTCGCGACTGATTTTCCTTGCCTGGTAAGGAACTTTATAACGGCACGATATTCGATTTTTTCCATATTTCACTTTTCACTCCTGATTATGTTACTTGGTTGACGATAGCTCAAAGACTAACTGTCTAATAACAATGAAACTTTGTATTTATACTAATTATGAGTCGCTGCACGGGCCACGCCCCCAATGCGCCTAATCACCCCCCACAACCCGCTCATTCCGCGAATATAAAAACGCTCCCTCGTACTTATACCCATCTTATTTTAATATACATATGTATATTGATTGACATTTCAATCGGTTTCGAAATATGAAGCGTATATCCTACTCAAGTGTGACTAGAATTGGGATTTTTTATTATTGATTATTATTATGAATTTACATATCCTATTGAAGAGAGCTATATTCTACAATATCCTGAAACACATTCATGTAAAGATTTATGACTATGCATCATATGCATTATATATCGTTTTCTCTTTTTAACATGGTAGTCAATGGTTGCTGAAGGTTGGCAATACGATTTGTATTTTATTAGCTTACAATTAGTTTATTGACCACATATTTCATAATTAGGGTTGAAGTAAAATACACTTTACAACTAATTCCAGTATAATTACAAATATGTATTTAAACAAATGACATGTTTCGCTACGATGTAGCTTCTTCAGATCTTACATTACTACTAGCCTACAAATTTATGATATACAACTTATTTTCTACCCTTATTCTGGAACGTGACTAACTACGGTCTCTGACAAGATGTACATAACTGTATTTTAACAATTTTAACGGTACCAATTCAAAGGCGGAGAATTATTGAGGTCTATTTGGTCATTTAAAAGTACATCTGTGTATTTAAGTTTATTTATTTCTAAGGCTTCGAGTAAATTTAATTTTAAACTTTTCTGTTGCAAATGTAGTATCTCAAATCTATTGTTAAAATTATGGTTATTTTCTAGGAGGTGACTCGCGTAATTTGAATCTGTCTTTTTATTGTAATAGCTCTTGAAGTGTTCATTCATTCTTTTGTCAAAACACCTTCCGGTTTGACCTATATATATTTTAGGGCAGTCCATACATGTTAATTTATAAACTCCTGATTTTTTACCTTCGTTTGTCTTAGATTTATTGTTTTTTATGTGTTTCCTAAGGAATTACTAGTTTTATATGCTACATTAATATCTAGTTTGCGTAAAATTCTTCCTATTTTTCACTTGTTGATCCTGCGTAAGTTAATACTTTATAATGACTTAATATGTCTTTTGTTCTTGGGTAAACCATTTCTTGTATTTCTTTTTTCTCAATATTTGATCTACTATATTTGGATTATATCCATTGTTTTTCGCTATTTGTTTTACTATGTTTAATTCTTTAAGAAAATTTTCCTTATTTAATGGAACTGAGAACAATCTTGTATCATGGTGGAGTCTAATTTTTGACTAAAAAGGTGACAAGAGCTACTAATGATGCCATCTGTATGTGTTGGTTTGCTGAACAATTGGGAAAACGTGTCTGTTACGTTCTCTGGAGATTTAAGGTCTAAAAAGTTTAAACTATTCTTTAAACTTTTTCTATTGTGAATTTGATGTTTTTATGTAAACTATTTATATATTTTAAAAATTGCATTAATTGTTTATCTGACCCACTAAAACAACCTAATACATCATCTACATATCTATGCCAATAAACAAAGTGTTTGAAATTTTTTTAAATGACCAAATAGACCTCAATAATTCTCCGCTTTTGAATTGGTACCGTTAAAATTGTTAAAATACAGTTATGTACATCTTGTCAGAGACCGTAGTTAGTCACGTTCTAGTATAAGGGTAGAAAATAAGTTGTATATCATAAATTTGTAGGCTAGTAGTAATGTAAGATCTGAAGAAGCTACATCGTAGCGAAACATGTCATTTGTTTAAATACATATTTGTAATTATACTGGAATTAGTTGTAAAGTGTATTTTACTTCAACCCTAATTATTATGGAGTTCCAGCAAGTAACGGCTAATTCAATCAATATATATTTCATATTCTTTGATGATATGTAGCAAGTAGGTATACAACTTATAAATATGTAGAATACGTTTGATTCAGTTCTTTTACATTATCAAAAGTGTTCTACTTTTATATGAATAATAGATATATATATAAAGCGTATTAAATTAATCCCGTTTTTTTCTTTTTTAGGTATGTGGAACTCGTTCCTTTAAGAGCACGATTAGCATATTAACGTAAGGTAAGTGACAAAATGTTAAAGTATTCTAAAAGATTATCGGACAAGGTGTGGGGATCAAAACGATTACGAAGTATACGGTATAATATTAGATATAATCATGATAGAAGGATCAAATCTGGTATTGAATAATATTAAATATAATATTCGATTGACAAACGAGTCATTATGTTAAATAACATTATTTATGGAACCGTATATCACATTATAGCGTTTACTCGAAAATTATAGGCCAATTAACTAATAACCTTTTGCAAAAACGATATTGTTATACCCGCTTTTTAATTATATAACGCACGGTAAAGGCAGTAAAGGCGGGTACACAAATACAAGTATACTAATTATAAAATTAAACCCAAACTAGAATTATACGACGGGGATCACACCATAGAATTTATGTAAATTAGATGCGGCACAGCAGTGTGTGAAAACTTTTCTTGAAATGTTCTTCTATTCTTTTTTCCTTCGTGTTAAGTTTTAGAATAATACAAGTGTAAGAGCCGTGTTGTATACAACTTCCATATGATACTGAATATATTGGAATGTGTTACCTTTTCGAATAAAAAATTATTTATTTTTGGAATATATTTAGAGAGCATGTAGTTTTTGGTTTCCAGCTGTGACACCACCTACAGTGATATCAACTCTTTTTATGCGTGTTGTTTGTATTATAATTTGGGAGTCACCTATAAATATGTTTATGATTTGAAAAGAAAGGTTTTCTTGCTGTGGTTGTTTAAGGTTGATAAATATTTCACACCTGTTCTTGAAAATGGACATACGGAAAATGTCACGTACTGCACGCATGTCTTTTTCAGTGATTTAATTTCAAGAGTTTAGTTTAATAAGAAACATGAAATATGTAGGATGTAGTCCACATTTAGGTATAAGTAAAATTAATACGTAATAATTCATAACTTCCAAAATTAATTTACTGTTCATCCTATTTAAAATGTTATCCTTAGAAGGGAATCACATTTCATTACACTACTTTACAACTGCAACATGATTCTTTAGTATTTTTCAGGCCAAGTTTAGTAAAGCCAATGATTTAAGATATTGTTGATTTTATCTCTTTAGTTTGGTGAACATAGTTATGATACTTCATGAAAATATAAGCTATATTATAAAATTACTTGTTTAATATATGCGTTAAAGGTAGCTTTAACATTTTATATTTTATACATACATTATCAACATTCCTGAAGATGGAATAAATTACGAAATATTGAGTAAAAGAATTAGTTCTTAATTTATTTAACAAATTATGATCATATCCATATGTGAGTTTCATATCAGTAATAATACAATTTCTTCAAAAATTCTCTGGTTTTCCTTTTAGTAGTGTTATATAGTTCGAGATAATATAGGTTCAGCCTTTATGTTTGTGTTTTATTTATGAACATTGTTGTACTAATATGAATGCACACTTTTCTGTAAACGGCGATTATAATAAATTATTGAGATTATACTAATAAGTTATTATTACAAATAGTTTCCGTTTACATAAGTACGATTCAAGTATTTGCCAAATTAATACACGTTTCCACATTTTAATCACATAGATTACCATGACTTCCATCGCAATACATATTGCTGTAATTGTCAGCAATAGTCTTGGATTTTTATTTGGCGTAATGACGTCTCCTAGTATAAAGATGGTAATTATTTTTGGTTATAGTGGATTAATATTCAAACATATTAATGGATATTAATTTTACAAACATCCAAAAACATGTAATTATGTGTTTTAGCTTATCAAATCTGATGCGATTAGCTATGCGGGAAAGTGGCTAATTTGTTAAACTTATACACAGGTTGTCCAAAGATCTGCAATAAAATCATAATTCATTACTTCGGCATACATCTACATTGATTTGATTAATAACCTATTTTTTATGGATTCACTTGATTGTATACTGCCAAGCTTGTACCTCATAGAATCCTGTATTTTTTTTTCAAATGGCAATCTATATTGTATAAAGTTTGTTACAGCGCCTGTTAAAAACTGAAATTGTTTTTTTTTAGGAAAAGGAAATTTTGTTGATCATATATAAAAGTGATTTTACCACATTTAACAAAAAAATCCTTTATATTCCCGACGACACTCACAGTCACTTCCAAGCTACTAATAGTAACATCATAATAAGTATTAAAACTGATCTCCAGCGATATATTGACATGTGCCAAAATAATGGTAAAAATTGTCCACGGATCTTCTTATCTGATCAGTTATGTAGAGCCTCTATATTGAAGCGTCTATGTTTGTTAATATTTTCTTTTGAGTACCTCCAAACAGAGTAGTCAACAGGCATAAGATTGGACGCTCCTGAGGGCTATTCAACACTCCCCCACTGACCAATCCAGTAATCTCATCTAAGTATCTCGGTACAACGGTAGATCAAGACGTGGGAGGCATTATGTTGTTGGAACCATATTCTCTTGTCAGCAATATCTGAATCTTCCTCATTCAACAAAAGAAAAACACTGCTAACGCAGGTATCAGAACGAACGCCAAAAAGTCAAGATATTATTTCGTTTAAGACTAAGATCTACTTTGAAGAAATATGGTCCTAAAAGGCAATTATTAATTGCACTAATCTAGATATTGACCTTTTTGAGGATGCTGATTGTGAACTTCGACTATTCTATGGGAATTTTCGTGTGACCTAAAACGGTAATTTTGTTTATTAAGAATTAATAAAAACTGAGGGTTGATCAAAAGATATATTATTGGCAAATTAATTGTTAGTATTAATCATCTCTATCATTATCTTATCTATTATTTTGCAAAACTGCATACGACTGTGATAGATCTTTCAATAACTTTTGGAGAAATTGGACTTTGTATGAATGGTATTTTTCTTTATATAATGATGAGAACACGATTGTAACTATAGAAAATTGTAAACAAATATCAAGTCCTCAAACTGACGACTGAAAAATAATAAACGCTCTTAATTTTAGTATTTCAAAAAATGTAGTAGACACTTATAAGTGCTTTAAACTCTTCTTCGTCATAAGTGTATGTTGTAAAAAGGAAGTGATGTACATAAATCTCGTAACGCAATACATGTTGTTAACAGTTAATGCTATTTATGGTAACTGCAGCATCAACAATAGGACGATTAAAGCAATTTATATGTGTATTATTCGATCAATGAAAGATGCATTTTTAAAACAGTCGAATTTAGTTTCTGGCAAGCTCTTCAATTAGCACAACACAGTGCGCCGCCATATGCAGGAGGTACTTAGTAGGAGACATCACAGAAAAAAGGTAAATAACTAAATTAATTTCCATGTGCACGCGTTTTCTTTTTTTTCCAAAAAAAACGCCAATTGTGAATTTTATCCATGACATTTTGACAACTCAGATCAAACAACTTTAGACATTACAAACGTTTAATATATGACAACATTGTGTACTGCCTATAGTTTTGTCGGTTAATTCAATTTCAATTCAATTGCAATAAGAACTCATTACAGTTGCTTTTCTTTCGTTTTCCTTTATTGGGTATTGGTTTTGTAGTATTTGATTCAGCTCTCCTCACGCCACAATTTCATGCAAACTTAGGTGATACTTAGGAGGTATGTAACAAAACATAATAAATTAATTTTAAGTCCTGCTTTAATAGCATTGAAGGTCCTGCTTAGTTGAAACAACTGGATTATTCGTTTCTTTCCTCGGGCACAAAATTGCAAAATTTGACTTGAATATGTTATATGGTCCATACTGTTTAAAAATTGATTCGAAGTTATGCAATTATTTTGTAATATACATATACTAAAAATTAGAAATTATATACCTATATAATCGTACCTAATTGTATAATGTATGACTTTGTGAGTTATACAACTCTATATGACTAAATATTAAATAAATATTCATACTCTCGACAGTTTTTGTTAATCATGACACATTTTAACCAGAACAATCATTTTTATATAACCTCGAATGATTAATTTACTTTAGTAATAGATAGAATTCTGATTAATTAGTTTTTAAAACCTGGAATAAATTTGACACTAACGGAAACTACACAATTTAACTAAATCATTGGTCTTGTTCTCTTATCAAGAAAGTTTGCCATAATACTTTTTATATATTATGTACTTGGTTTTGTTTTTTTAAATGTCGTCAAGTTTGCAAATTAGAGCCTATAGTTTTTTAAAATTACAAATAACAAGTAAATATCTACTATTCATTATAGCTTTCCTTTTTCTTTTCTCGATCTATATTTCGATACGCACGAATTGTAATGATATAAGCGAATAAAAGAAAATCCAACTATAAAAAAGAGAAAAAGACACGAGAAGCCGCAAACTTATACACACACAGGTTGGAATTCGACGGTCGTGTTACGCAGGTGCTGCTTCCAGCTTACCCTCTAATTAATGGGTCTTCGCTATTCTCCATTTCTTTCCAGTAATTACCCGTTAATTAATTACTCCGATGATGTCGACAACTAAAAGTTGGTTCGTTCTAAGTAAGTAGCGAGATACACACTACTCTATACGCCAGCGCCCTCTTTACACCGCTTCACCGTCCTTCACTCGCAGCACTTCACTGTACTATACTCTCTCAACATAACGACAAAACGAGAAGTATGTAAGTACAGGTATTCTTTATCGAACGGGAAGAAGACGAAGAGGAATCCTTGACATTGGTTCGGTTTCGAGGTTATGATGGTTATGAGAGATGTTGTATCTTGTACTTGTACGTAGATATACCGCTGTAATGTAGTGGATACGTGCGTGTATGTTAACGTCTATGTCGGATCTGTTAGTTCTTTGTGAGTGCGTGTGTTCAGCTCGAATACAGCGTTTAACCACTTATGTGTGGGAATTAATTGAAATGAATGTATAAACGACGTTTTCTTAATTTGATCGTTTTTTACCGTTTGTTTGTTGTCAATTTTAAACATGCCTCATATTCGAATTTAAAACTAAGAATCCCTTTATTCTTTCTGTTCATGTTTTGTTAGGTCTGCCTAAAAATTCAGATTCAGTCACTTGCTTTGCTCCTTCAGTCAGCAGAAACGAAGCAAGGAACGTCAGCAAGAACGAAAACAGTATAGGCAGATGAAGTGCCTATGGTCATAAGCAATATACCTAGCTCGTGAATCTAGTAAGGAACTTCGTTCTATTTAAGATGTACAAGAAGTTTCGTGGTTGTACTATCATTGAAGTCTCTACAGTTAGCTATGCATTTTTCAAATAAGTGATGTTGCTTATCGTGTTACAGTAAAAAATTGGGAAGAATGCTATAAAATACATTTGTCTAGAATGAGTTTTGATATGATTCTGTCTTTGTTGTTTTGCTTTCGTTCCGTATTCAAACCTTGTATGGAGCCACCGTTCTACAGAATCTTCTTACATTTGTATTTGTTATGGATGGTTAAACAATGTAATAATTCCAAATAATTTAGTTGATTCAAATTTTCTGTAAAAAAGTGGAGACCAATAATTTTGATTATAAATACCACAGGTTATTAGAAATATGCAGGATGTTTCTGAATTGATACGAAAGACTTCAAAGGGTGATTCTTTAGCAAAAATTAAGAGGGGTCTTTCATATAACTTTTTGTTCAACACCCTTTTCCTTACAAGTTACAGCCCTTTAAAATTAGGTAAAAAAATTGTTTTTATTTAATTTATCCACTTTGGAAAAATTTATAGTTATAGATAGTTGCAGAGATTCTGTATGCAACGGTGTGCTGACGAAACTCGACACAATTGATAAATAAAACAAATGAATGTTAGGGGAAAAAGCTTCCATTGCTTGTACAAGTACGCACATAGTGACATTATAATCAAGTTAGTAATCCACTAGTTTAATTAATATGATTCTAAAAATGGTCTCTGGACTGTCTGTAGCGTTGCTATTTTGTTTAATCCGTCGGTTCTATACCGGCGACTGCAAGGATTCATTTTAACTGCAATGCCGTACAAAATATTTTATTATCTCCAGATATCTACAGATATGTCACTCACGTGTGTTTGTGTATATCTATCCTTGTAATCTCAGTTATTTCTTACAGAAATGTACAAAACTATTGCAGGTGTGCATAACAACTGTCTGCCTGTATGTAGAAATCATCTTATATATAAAATAATAATTGTGTACAAAATGTGCATTTAAGACATATTCTTAGCTTAATAGTTTAATCGTGATAACTCAAATTAATATAACATTCGCTTCAATAATTACATCTTGGTGATAATATCCATAGGTTCCCTTGTATCGTATAATTATTCAAGATATTAAAATGGGAATTTAATGGAAATTAAACCATGATATACGAATATATTTTTTCTTTCGAAATGCCCTTTCCACGTCGAAATTAATGGTCGACATACAGAACGCGGCAGGATATTTGGAGGCTCTTCGGGATACAAATATTTTAGAAACCGTATGGGGTACCTGATGTTGTATTCCCCCTTTAACCTCGCTTGTTTCCTCGGCTTCTTATAAAGGCACCTTTTTCTACCTCTGATCTCTACCTACCTAGGCTACTTTGGGAGATATTGTATCTTTATATCGGTTGCATGCACACCCGCAAAGTTATACTCTTTGATATTTCGTTTTTCGGTGAAACAGAGAAGTGAGTTAAGATCAAAATATATCTAAGAGAATATAACGATTTTGATGTCAACTTTAGTTTACAGCAAATTGCTTATTATATATTTGTATTTGCTCTCGTTTATCGTTTTTATCATGTTCTAGGTTATGTTTCGAAAATTATTTTAAAATGTTCACTGAAACATGTTCATGCAATCTATTCGTTGTTTTCTGTGAATCTCGACAAATTTTCGGTGTTACTGCATCTTTATATTATTTTTTAATATCTTCACTATCTTTTGATCCAACGTCGTGTTGTTATTTTTTTATCCATTTAAATATAAAGTTAATAAAACAAAAATTTCCAAAGCACAGGCAAATTACAGATATTTTCACTTTGGCTTTGAACAATTTTATTTAATTTAATTGATCAGAGTTTAGCATCGCCTAGTGTTATATTCTGTTTTATTAGTAGTATTCAATTAGTGGTCTCACCAGTGAAAAGGTGCATTAAGTAGTTTCTACGCTCGATTAGAAATTTACTAAAATATATATTAATAACGACATGCTCCAAATGCAACTCATATTTTTATTATAATTCATGAAGGTAAATTTCAAAACTGAGAAAGATAACAAGAAGAAAAGACATTATTTGTCCAATCTAAAATATTCGCATTTCTTTCATGCATTCTACGCCACTATTTTGACATCGCAAATCGCACAATATATACATTGTTATTCGAGTTTTCGAGTAGTTCGATTATTATTATAAGAATTTCTTAAACACTATCTTATATACTCCGTGTATACTAGCATGCAAGCGAATAATAATAATTAGTCGTCATAATTTTGCGATTGATTTGTTTTAACAAATCTAGTGAGTATGGCCTACTTGTGTGCTGATCCAAGTCAAGTAGATTAGTAGCATTTCTAGAAACATCTTTGTACAGATGTAAGTGTATATATCAATGCATAGAATATGGTTAAGTCATAGAAATAGCACCCCAATGGCCACGTTCTCGAGTATATTTTATAATTAACGGGTGGCACCGTCAGACAATTTTTGTGGGTATATATACGACTGGGTCGTAAATTGTATTTGTGTTTCTTCCTTCGACTACGTATACATAAACTCTGACAGTCCCCAGATAAAAAATGGAAATTTATCGAATAGTAATTAAAAAATGAACCTGTGTTAAACTGTGATTATCTAAACTCTAACACCTTGCTTGGTTACTCCAAGAACTGGTTAAATAATTCTTTTCGATTCAGTTAAACTGAATTGCATTGAAGAATTTTTTATAATGTAATACTATAATATACAGGGTGATTGGTGCGAATGGCCTATTAAAAGTATCATACAAACGGAACGGAATTTTAAAACAAAACTTTGTAGTTCATGCTATAAGATAAATGACAGATTCAGCTTCTATGATAAATTTTACACATATTTCATGTACATCTAAATACCATTGACAGATACCGATCATACGGACATCAAAATAAATGGCAAGTAACTATGTATGTAAAACAAATAAGTTAAGCGACCGTGCTTCAGTAAATTGACATATCTGAGCATTTTAAGTACGGAGGTTTAATTAAATCGTTATATCTTATTCACCTTCTATTTTAGGTATAGGAACACCTAACACAGATTAAAAGTGAATATTTTGTAGAATCAGAATATCGAAGAAAATATATACCTTTCCATTGAAAAAAATCTACTTTCCGAAGATTGAACTTATTTATAAACAACTAAGATTTTAAATACCCTGTATAATGTTACAGAGACGAACTTCAAATTTTGTGTAACTTCACAATATCAGCTGTGCCTATGCAACATTTCATTCGTCTCTTTTACTCCTTCGTGACGTAATATCACTATAAAGTAAGATCGGTATCTATCGCTTTATTTCTTTAATTGCGAATAACTCAGAAGGAATGGTATTTACGTATAGGGTATGATACATGAAGTATGTGTAAAGTTTGTCATAGAAGCTGAATCTGTAATTTATTTTATAGCATGCTATTTATCCGGTTAAACGGAAGTGACATTTATTCAAAAATATTTTCACGTGATAATTCATATTCAACCATATCCAACTGCAAAATTTTGTTTTAAAATTTTATTCCGTTTGTATAATACTTTTAATAGGCCATTCTCACCAATCACTCTGTAATTTTGTTTATTTACCATTAGCTAAATATATCGGAGCTCCAAACGTCTCCTTGATTCTCTTCAGTTAGCATTAGAAATCGTTGTAATAGTGCGATTTCAAGGACTGTGGACTGGTAATATACAGATAAAACATCGGTATCACCAGCACCATATCTTTTGATCAATTCTTCGGGACACGTGTTTCGAGTAATTGATCAAAAGTTGTGGTGTTGCTGATACCGATTTTTCATCTGTACCTATACATCGTTGTAATAATTATAGTAATCACAAATCTAAAGCTGCGTACTGACTTGAGCAACTTTACGCGCACGAACACCCAATATGCGCACGAACGCTATCCATCGCTTTTCGGTTTCTTCACTTTATCAAAGGATTTGTGTGCGCACAGCGTTCGTGCGCGTAAATTTGTTCAAGTCAGTACGCAGCTTTATGTTTTCCTTCTAGAATTTTTTAATTGAACTTTAAGTTTTTCACAATTTGGTTCATTGAATTTGTTTTCTTCAATTAATGTAACTTCTAAAACTTCCATTTGTCATTCTTCAATAATATTGTATTCCAATAATAACTTCAAACTTATCAGTTTGTATAACTATTATGTATTTTGGTCTGTAAGGTTTAGAGTGAACTTTTGAACATGTTGTAGTGTGACAGTCGCAGATGTAACAGCGGCTGGCTATATGTAGGCCAGCGCTTATAATTCAGGTACACATCTTATTGGTGATACTTGTAGTAACGTGTTGCTGCGTCTTGGGAAATAATTAAAAGCGCAATGTTATGTATGCCGGAGGATTGTTGTACCGAAACCATAGAAACACGCTTATACACTACAATATACTTTAGGAAGTCGCTGCAAGTTTAAAGTCTCCTACTACATTAGAATGGAATAATGTGACATAGTACTCATTTTGCTATTTAAAAAAATGTGCTAGTGTTTTTTAATTTTAAAATATCAAAAATTCTAATTCTATCGATTTACCGACATATGTATATCTTTAATCGATGCAGGTTTGATTCCATATTTGACAATGATCCTGTTGATGTATCCTATTATTTGTTAGTTTATATAATAATAATCAAAAATATTTATTATTATAACTATAATTATATTATTATAGTTTATTTCGTCTTTGTTCTCTTTCTCGTCAGATAGTAATTCCACATGACTTTATACACAGATATATTTCATCCATCGCATAAATTCATATTTCGTTCTTTATTATCAAGGATAACTGGCTTGCTTGTATAAGATTGTTATCGATGTTTCTTGAGATCATTTTTTATGTTCCAGCGAAAACGTTTTCATGTGTATATTAAGATGTTTCAATTTTGTTTAAATTAGTAGATCACAATATATATATAAATTTATATATATACAGGGTTTGCACGGCCAAGTGGGACATAGGGAGAATACATACGAAATCGGTTTTCGGTGAATATTATCTCCCTAGTACTACTTCATTCAAAATTAAGGGCCGCATATTATAACTGGGTTAACAATGAATATCTCCACAATCATAGTACAAAGAAAGTCATTTTAATAAAGCCAAAAAATTATTATTTTTAAATCTATTGTTCGTGAATTCCTAATAAGGCTTTTAATACGTGAGTTAGTGCAAGCGTCCATGGCGCAATGGTTCGCGCGACGGCTTAATATGGGTTCCTGCCTTGGTCCAACACTCTACAACATATACCTCAGCGACTTCCCCACCCACCCCAGCACCAAAATCATCCTGTACGCTGATGACATCCTTACCTACACCCACTCCTTCCATCCTGAGATTGCCTGCCAAAAGCTGAACCACTACTTCCCGCGACTAGAAGATTACTTCCGCAAGTGGCGAACTACCATCAACCCACTGAAATCCGAGCTGCTGGTTGCAACGAAAAAGCAGGATCTTGCCTCACCCAGAACGCGAGTAAAAGTTGCAGGAACGACGGTCGCGCCTGGCCCACATCTAAAGTACCTTGGCACAACCTTCGACCACAGGCTGACCTACAAGACCAACACGCATAAAATAGCCAGCAAAGCCACGGCCAGCATAGGGAAGCTGTACCCCCTACTCAAATCCAGCCGCATGGAGTTAAGCACAAAGCTGAAGTTCTTCAAGATCATCATCAGGCCCTCGCTCCTTTACAACTCTGCCACCTGGGCCAACATGGCCTCCACCCACTGGACTACCTTACAGAGGATGCAGAACAGGGCTGCCCGCGTCATACTTGGTGCTCCCTGGAGAACTAGCATCAATGAGCTGCATAGAAGAACTGAGCTACCACGTATCAGGAATTATAGCAATAAATTGACAGCTAAATTCTATCAAAAGACGCAGACCAGCTCGAACAGCATTATCAGAGCCATCACAGCCCCAAAACTCCGAAGGGTCCATAGCTACCCCCAGGATATGCGTTAGCGACACCCAAATGAACAGCTGGTGCAGAGAGTGCGCGGCTTCCAGCACCGAGTGTTACTGTGTTGCTGTGATAGCGCAAATATTGATGATGGCTGTTGCCGTTACCATTATCAACATGTTAAACATTTATTTATGTTATTTATTTTATTTTATTTTATCTTAATAATTGTTAATGTTACGTTTACTCATCAAAGCCCACATAAATAATACATAGGTTTTTTCCGCCAATGCGGATTTTTCCCTGACAGACAACCCAGTGAAAGACACTACCACACTAAACATAATCAACTCAAAAAGTTGTCAATAATATACTGTAGTATAGATAAGACATGAATATTACTCGCTACTTACTTTGTACAATGAATTGTATGATACTAATCGTAAAGAAATAAAGATTTTTGAATTGAATTGAATTGAATTGAATTGACGGCTTAATAACGCAAATGCACGGATTGTTTACGGTTCGAATCCCGGCAGATTAGTTTTATTTTTTATTTTTTATCTCCAACAATAATGCTACAAATTCAATAACACTACAAAAATCAGAGATTTTGAAGACTATAAAGTCAATTTTTTGAGGATGAAGGTAAATAATGAATACTTTTTACAATAACAAAAATGATCACGTGCTATTATTCGATTTTTAATTGTTACTAACGACGAATCATTTGTCAGAATAAACAACAAAACTTAGGATAAAAAAAAAATAAATAAAATTCATTTCTCGGATTCGAACCCCAAACAATCTGCGCCTTAAGTTATTAAGGCGTCGCGTGAACGTCAGCGCTACGGACACTTGCACTAACTTACGTGTTAAAAGCCTTATTAGGAATTCACGTACAATAGGTTTAAAAATAATAATTTTTTTGGCTTTATTAAAATGACTTTCTTTGTACTATGATTGTGGAAATGTTCATTGTTAACCCAGTTATAATATTCGGCACTTAAATTTGGATGAAGTAGTATTAGGGAGATAATATTCACCGAAAACCGATTTTACATGTATTTTCCCTATGTCCCACTCGACCGTGGAAATCCTGTTGCATAAATGTAAGCATAGAATGTTGAAAGTATGAGTTTAAAATAGTTGAAACTACACTACATCAGTAACATATCATAAGTGTACATTTTATCATCAATCAATTGCAATTAATGAATATGCAGATTATAATTTTTCAATAATTTATACTGACAGGTAAAAATGTTCAAATAGCTTCCAAAGATTTTTGGAAATATGTATTTCAAAAATCGAAGAATTTTTACAAGGCACATATAGGTCAATATTGAAAATCTGTACTTTACAACACTTAATTATTAATTGGCTTATTTTGGTTTGAGCAGTAATCATTGGTTAAACATTGCATAAGTTGAGAGAATTCATTTAGGTAAAAATATTACCAAGCATTTCGAAATTCTGAAGTAGTTGCGTATCTCCTTTGAAAAGTTACTCTATTATTACTAGATGCACTATCTGTCTTTATTTGCTATTTATAACTACTTTCTGTACTTCTATTGTAGTTTGTAGCTTTCTATCGGTACACTGACTGTATTTACCAGAATTTTATTATACTCAAAAATGTTTCAGGTCAAATACAGTCGACGTATCTATGCACAGTTAAAATTCTAAGTTCCCTAATTTCCCTCAACCTTCCGTTTGAGAAGGCTTCACGTCGAAGAAGAAGGTATCTTGGTAATACCTAAGTATTTATTTTGTTTATTTTTTCGCAAATAAACCATTTCATACAAGAAAAGTAAAATATTTAATTTTAAAAAGGAGACTTCTTAGACGGAGAGTGGCCAGAGAACCACTAGTATTATCTGTGTTAGATTAAAAAAAGATACAGTTAATCAATTTTTGGCAAAACTCAAGATATAAATGAAGAGATAGATATATGTATATATTAGATTAGAAAACCAAAAGAAATGCCTATAATAGGTGCTCATGGTATATTGTTGGACGTCGACGTTTTTCATATATTAGATTAGTTTTAAGTAAGGATGATATTGCGCTGCGACCTATTGCTCTATTGTGCCCCAACAGATAAATAATGAGTAATTTATAAATGATTGATTACTAGATCCAGTGTCCTATACATTCATACGACCAGAGTAATAGCAGCATTTGGAGATAACGAAATATTTTGTATTATACCCAGCTGTTGAATCTGACATAACATTATTTACGTCTAAAGGATTTCATATTGAAATTACATAACTACTACAGCTATTTTTTAAATTCATTTTGTTATAATTAATGACAAAGTATTTTTCTTGAACTAACATGAATATACTGAAGAGTTTCACTAAAATTTGAGTTGAAATATCTAAAAATTTCACAGAATGCCTTATTTTTATATAAACTTCATGAATTTGGGAGATTATCTACATATGTTTGTTGTTTGTATCCATTATAATCCTTTCACTATAGCTTATTTAATGGACGCTGTTTCATTTGTTAATTTTAAATTGGCAGTTAAGTTTTTCATCTATTATTAATCATGATCGTGACTAGTAGGTATTACTAAATCATTGTAGAGGATCCTATACAGAGTGATTCACTAATATTACAGGACAACTAGTTCTATAAACATTTATCCGTCAATACTTCGTTTCTGAGATATAGAGTCTGAAAGTTAAAACAAAAAACGTTCTTTCATTAGTATTTAAAAAGGCGGCTTTGGAAGATTTCAACGAAATTTTTAGAATTGAGTGGCATCTTAATGAAATATCATTTGGACATGTATTACTTAGCAGATTTATCGCAATTTCTATTATTTTTTTAAGCAACGACGAGTAGAATAAAAACTGACCAGGATAGGTGTATGTGTTGCAATAGAACAATTTGCAATATCTTTGGTAACATAATTTTACATAATTTTTATTACATTAAACAGTATATTATATTAATAAATATAAATTTCTCAACTATTTGCTTAGAGTGTAGATCGATAATGCTTTTGAGAAAAAGTGTATACGAACTTTTTTGTTCTGCTGAATATTCCGGCAAATATTTTGTAAGTTTGTAGACGAACAAATGTTTGATTTTTATCTTTCTTTCCAAAAACGAAACTGGATACGAAAGAAAAAATAGAAAAGGGAAGTGGAATAGAATTCCAAAAAATCTACTCATTTTTTTCTAATTTGAAATTCATAATTTCTGTTAATTAAATTAGATACTCATTGACTGTGGGTATATACATACATATACATATTTGAAACAATTAAAAAAAATGAATGTAGTCTTGGTTGGATCTATTGTTTTTTAATATTAAATTGGAAAAAAGGCTGTTTATTGCAAATTTACTTCCATTGGTTGTTCGCTTTGTATATCATATTCTAATTTCATTCTTCGTAAATGTTTTATCAGGTCAACTTGACAAAAATATCATGTAGAGATGTGTCAGTAATATTCATTGCCATTGATGTATACATCCAATAATATACAGAAACTTGTGTTATGTTCAGCAATTCGGAGCATTGAAATTATAATAAATGAAAATAACAATTCGAATTCTCTAAACTTGTTTCTCGCTCTCTATATTATTCGTTGCTCTCTATCATACCGTGAGACGTTTTTTTCTTGTTTTTCCTTCTCTTTCTGACGCGCGAGAGCATCATCACGACGATGGAGAAAAATTAAGTACCTCTCCGGCTCGACATGGGGTAAACTGTTTTAACACGAATTTATTTGACAAATAAATTTAGCTCATTTACATTCGTATTTATCCCGATAAATATATAATATGGCCGGTGAATAAACATCTTTTACTACCGGTTTATTCTCGTTTTCTCGGTTTTAATGCGTGCTCGTCTGAAAATTAAATATATTTGTATTTGTTTTGGCCGTTCTTGGATGAACACGGACGGCTGCAATGGAAAGATAACGTCTCGAAGAGAATGCCTTATAGCATTGTGAAACGTTGCTGTTACGTTGATGTTGGATTAAAGTTAGATTAAGAAGATTCACGTGGATTTTTTTATCTGTAATGTGCCTACTCTTAAAATTTGTACAACTTTTAAGTAGCGTTAATTATCAATGAAAATGAAACATTGAGATTATCTTCATCATGTGGTTGCCATTGATGTATTGGTGTAGCTGTTTATGTGGTTTTTGTCGCAGGTAGACTTTTTGCGTGCCAGGTTATATGAGTTGAAGTGTTTTAGCAGTTATTTTCCATGTACTTTGAAATATCTAGGTATCTATTATGAAAATCTCTCTGTACTTATTTAATAGACCTTCCAGTTTCCAGTAGTGTTGTTTTTCCTTCAAGTGGGAAGATCTTATAGAAGCAATGTGACTAAATCAATCATCAAATTAATACCTATTTCATTAACCTAAGTTGGTCGTTCTTACGGTTATTAATATGTGAAGCATGATATGATAGGAAGCCTTAATGATCAGTATTACTCCTTAGGTCACTCGGCGATAGAACAATCAATATGTATATTCCATATGCATATGTTAGGATACGCTGTTAATTGAGTAGCCTCAGCATGAAACAACAATTTTGTGTATACCAAAATAATCCAAAAATACTGGCTTCTAGTTTACTTTCTTTGGTGCCGTGCATTGCTGAAGTGGCTTTTGTTGGTATAGTAATGAAGTTATGTTTCTTCGGTAGTAATTGTATCATTTTGTATTGAGCAGTACAGTAATCTAAAACACTATTTTTCTCTTTCAATATTTTTCTTCTCCTTAAACGTTTCTTAAAAATAAATTTAATAAAGGTGTACTTTTCAGTGTTAATCAGTTCAATAAAAAATTACTTTCATTTTAAGATTGCTCACAGCCAAGTATTTAACACAATTTTGAAAATATACAATCGAATTATTTGGCTAGTAGTGGCTTCTACGCAGACACACCTAATTATTATTCCGCCATAATATTGCTAGCACTAGGCCGTGGCAATGCTTAATTTGTGCGTGTGTGTTGCTGTTAGTTGATTGTGTGCTCCTTACTGCTACTACTCATTACTGTAAGGGTCGTTTTTAGACGTCTCAATGTAAACAAACAATGCGTTCATATCAAATTGTATTTCAAACTGCAAAACTGTTTAAAAAAATACGTGCAATGCTGCAGTTCATGCAACTGCACAATACAGAATTGAGATGTACGAGTATGTACACTATATGACTTTTTAAATGCGAATCGAGGTGGTGTAGGAGCTAGGCAGCCAATTTAACAAACCGCAAGAAGGTCATATAGAAGTGATGCGTAATGTAGTAATTTACGTAGACTACTTTTCGATTTTTATTTCATGATACCGTGTTCTCTATTATTATTCATTTTTTTTTTAAACTCACAGTCAAATGTATACAATTACCGCGTGAAACATAGCTACTTGAAAGGCTTACTTAACATTTGAAAATTTAATAAATAGCGACTATAATAACAGTGGGTATGACAGAAAGAAAGAAGCGCTTGAGAGAGAAGGACCGTATATACCTGTGATACAATCCATCTATTCTCCGTTACGTGTTTGTTTTAGATAAGGCATAAGTTTCTACATATTTGACGAAATGGTCATCTTTATTTTACGAGATCGTAATGCACTCACACAGGTATAATAAATAGTGCGGTATATACTTTTATTGGAAATGCGAAGTAGTGTCAGTCCTTGCGGTGATATATTTGTGATGCGCATGAGATAAATAGAAATTATTTTAGTCATCCAAATGTGTTAAAGTTACACAGAATTCTATTTTTTATATTAAATTTATTCTTAAGTTAAAAGATTATATTAATAAAAGCGATTACAATAAAAATGATACAAAAGTAATAATACAGCCCGTAACATACTCGATAAGCATTGACGCATAGAAAGTAAAGAAAAACAATAATTGTAACTCAAGAAGGATTTATTAGAAAAAAATTCGAAATACAATTATGAAGAAACAGAACCATTTACAAAAAGAAAGAAAAAAAACAGAAATATTTCCAAAAGAAGGTCTACAAAACTTAAAAAAAGGAAACAGCTAATATAGGGAAAGCACTTAATATTTGGTCCAAAAACCATTGTTGGATATGGTGTCTCTCAATCTTCTCGGCATTGAATTCACGAGATTCTCGCAGATTCTTGTAGTTCTGTAATGCTCCCAAATTCTAGTCGCATGTTCATACAGTTGGACGGCAGTTCGCAGTTGATCATCACCGCGGAAATCATCCCATCGATTACCAATGCTACCGCATAAATTTTCGATGGGATTCATATCTGGGGACTTTGCCGGCCAGTCCAACAGAGTAAATTGAGGATGGGCCTGAAACCACTGCCTAACTCTACGCGATGAATGTACCGCACTGTTGTCCTAAACGAAAACTAATGGCTCGTCTCCATAGGTCGCTCGTACACTTGGCAACATAGCGGTTTCCAAAATGTTGACGTATTCATTGGCATTCATTCTAGGCCCAGTTCTCCCTAACTCACCCGAGCCTGCTGCTGACATCCAACCCCATAGACCCAAGCAAATCCGACCACTGCATCTTGTTCTTACAATATTGTTTTCGTCGTATCTCGTATTTGGCAATCGGTATAATGGTTTACGAGATCCAATATCGGTTGAAAATACTTTTTCGTCGCAGAAGATGACGGTTTGCCAATTATGATCTACATTCGCCTGAGAAAAAGCAAGCCTAGCAGCCGCATGTTCCACCGTGAAATCAATCTTGTGAGCTGGACGTCTGCATTTGTAATTTGCTTTTGTCGTTGCCCTCCAAATGATTTGACGACAGCAATTTAAATGTAGCCTTTCTTGACTTGCACGTGTGGATGAAAACGGCTGGTCTAACATATACAAACATACAGAATTCTGTGTAATTTAACAATATCGCATGCGATAATGTCGTCATTAGCAAATAATCCGTTATTATTATTAGAAGCATTAATTGTTCACTCTCAACTTTAAACCATCTCCTACTAGTAAATTGTATCAATTAGATTAAATCTAATTATTATAGCAATAACAACAGACTTATTTCTAACTAATACTTGGAACAGGAAATGAATCAGATGCTGTCGCATCGATCTATAATAATATGGTTATGTATGTATATATATATTATCTCAAATTATGTTAATATCCCAAGTTGCAGAGCTACTTTATAATCGATATTTTAGAACAAACTGCGTATTTAACTGTGTTAACGTTTCTTTGTAGGTGTATTGTTGTCTTATGACTGCGAATGTTATTTTTCTGCTTCTGGAACCAACTGTAAATTTTAAGAACATTCTGCAGAAATATTTTATTATGTTTTATCTATTTAAATAATAGTTTTATAAATGTTTCATAGTTTCGTCTTAAGAGGCCCGACTACCGTTTGACAGTTAGCGATGTTGCCACAGTTAAATTTTTTCATAATATAATGTTTTTATAATTTATTTAAAACGTATTTTAAAATCGGGCTTCATACACACATGTGTAGACGTATTTTGAATGCTCATTGTAAATTTCAGCAATTAAATCTGAAAATTAATGGTGTAATCTCAATTTTCGTATTAAATATAAACGAGGAAAGAGATCGTGAAGTTAATATTGAATATTAATAGACAAAATTGTATATGTAGATCTAAAACATTTGTAGAAATATGTGTATGACATCGATTTTCAAATTTTATTAAAATAAAATCGAGCAAACGATTTATAGAATTATTTAGATATGGCAGGCGGCATTCGATATGGAAATATTTCTTTTGTTTTTCTTTCTTTTTGTAAATAGTTCTCTTTCTTGATAATTAATTGTATTTCGATTTTTTTTTCTAAGAAATCCTTCTTGAGTTACAATTACTGTTTTTCTTTACCTCTAATATGCGTCAATGCTTATTATACGTAGCGCCCTTATTATTACTTTAGTATCATTTTCATTGTAATCTCTTTTATTAATATAATCTTTTAACTTAAGAATAAATTTAATATAAAAAATAGAATTCTGTGTAAGTTTAACACATAAAGAAATTGTGGATGACTAAAATAATTTCTATTTATCTCATTCGCATCACAAATATTATCACCGCAAGGACTGACGCTACTTTGCATTTCTAATAAAAGTATATACCGCACTATTTATTATACCTGTGAGTGCATTACGATCTCGTAAAATAAAGATGACCATTTCGTCAAATATGTAGAAACTTATGCCTTATCTAAAACAAACACGTAACCGAGAATAGATGGATTGTATCACAGGTATATACGGTCCTTCTCTCTCAAGCGCTTCTTTCTTTCTGTTACACGCACTGATATTATAGTCACTATTTATTAAATTTTCAAATGTTAAGTAAACCTTTCAACTAGCTATGTTCCACGCGGTAATTACATACATTTGACTGTGAGTAAAAAAAAAATTAATAATAATAAAGAACACCGCATCATGAAAAAAATAGTCTCAGATAATTCCTACATTACGCATCACTTCTATATGACCTTCTTGCGGTTTGTTAAATTGGCTGCCTAGCTCCTACACCACCTCGATTCGCATTTAAAAAGTCATATAGTGTACATACATACTTATGTATGTGTACTAACTGGAATTTTAACTTATCATCACCGACAGTTGTATTTATTGTATTGCTTATGTTATTGCCAATAAATTGCTTCGCTGGCTGCTTTAACACTTGTAGGTACATAATAACATTTAGTATTTTCAATCCCCAACAATAAGTTCATATACTTAGGAATGATTTCAACTTAATTACTTGGAGCGGAGCGCTTGCAATAATCTGCATCGCATGGTAAATAAAAACCATATCATGTATATAATTGCAGTAGGAAATAAAGCGCACGTGAAGTCTGTTATCCCTGTTAGCATACTGAGCGAAGATAATGTGTTGTTATATTGATTGGCTGTATAATATAGTTCTTATTATGTTCATGTGCGCATTTCAGCCGCGCATATATGTGTTAACAGACAATTGATTTATTCTAGCGTTTTGGTTAACAATAAATAAGAGAACAGTATTTATTGCTATTTATAATCTGAAAGGAAACATTTTCTTGTATATATCGCGTCCCAAACTTGTGAGAACGAATTAATATTTTTAGTTTTGTAGTTATGGCGAATGTAAAAGCAAACAGCAATAATCTGCAGTAATGATTTGTAAAATACGCTGTGATGGATAGTATTAGGTTTGTTAAATGAAATAGCCTATATATGCTTTAATATGTCTGAGTCATAAAATCTGCAATTACAACGACATAAAATTTATGACGTGTAATATAAGCTTTAGTGGAGTACGTACACAAAGAAAGGAAATATTGCCTTTATCATCTTTAACAAATCAATTACCTGTTTTCAACAAAAAATGCTCAGACCAATTGCCATTTTACAATTATCCTGTTTGAGGTACGCAGGACCTGGGATGATATTTAATAATCCTAAGTGATTCGATAACTAAATGTATGTACTATTTAAGTAGGTAAGTATAGTTTAACAAGGTGACCTGCGTGTATAGTATTTTTTGATATAAATAAGTACAATTTTTTTTTTTAATGTGTGGTGGGTGCTTAGTGGCAGTGACTCCGTAAGCTGTATTACTTGTCTGGCTATCACTGCAACTCTTGCGGTGTAGTTTAGTGTGTGTAAGTTGTGTTTAAATGGCTTTGTGACAGCATCATATCGCCTTTTATGATGCCGCGCTGTTAATCACTTTGCTCCCAACAGCGAATGGCAAGTCGATCCGGGATTAAACTCTCTGAAAAAATGTCACCGTCCCTCCAGAGAATTGAACCCCGGCACCTATCGTCCTCTCACAACAATAGTCAGCCGCCTAACCACTGCGGCCATCGACCCGTTAAATAATAATATATATAATAAAAATATAATAAAATATAATAAAAATTATAAAGTATTCTTGCATAGGTATTTAATGCTATCTACTTTTACTGATATTAATAAATAACCTGTAATTCAGTATACTGAGGAAAGAAACTGTTCTTGTAGTAACTTAGGATACATACCTTCAGTTTAAAAAAATATATATTTAAGAAATCTCTTTTGAATAATTTGAACGTTTTTCTAGTGTATGTCGTAGATCAGGAACCACATTAGCACCATATTCAAGTATACTGCAGATAAAGATATTATAAATAAAGTTATTAGGGTAGACACATTTACGAAATCTCAAGTATTAGGTAATATAAAGCCTTACGTTTTAAATGCACGTTTCAGCTGGGTCCCTCCGTCACATATTTTGACTTGCCAACTAGGTAATTTTCAATGATAGTCTGCGACGAATACAACCAGTAAGTTTCCAAATTGTTCAGTGCAATTAAATCTATATATCTATAAAGATTTCATTCAATTCTTGATTTTTGTTCAAACTTGAAATAGATCGCAGGAAGCAGGCGTGATTTGTCAAGGTATATATTGTTGTAGATAATACTGTCAGATAGTTTAGAAAAAATTGCATATAATAGAAATGGGCCGATAGTTTGTGATCTGAGTAACATTTCTTAAACCATTTTTAAACATTTGACAAAACTTTAGTCATTTTCCACACTTCACCACCATATTATCGGTCTGAAGAATTAACTTATAGATGTGAAAAAGAGGTTATACAAATGCACCGATGTAATCATGTACAAAAAGGTGGGTAGACCGTATTTATAAAAAAATATGTTCTTTTTGTAATTGCTATGTCGGTAAAACTAATTCACTCAACAACTAAACTATTAGACCTTGGGAATATTCTTAGTAGCCCTCATATTGTGACTAACACAATTAATTAATATAATTCCTAATTTGAAAAACAATTAGTGTATCTTGTAGAAAATCTGCTCAAATAATAGGCGACATTATTAAAAATTAATATAGGACTACTTCTTGGAAATAAGAGCTATAGGTATAGCATACTATACTTTTATTATAATAACAAAATATAATCAGAAGCTTTTCTCGACTAATTTAATTTAATAACTTTGTTACGAAGAGCGAATAAAAATATTTTTATTTATAAAACGATCTGAACGATGATAAATCTTTACTGCTTGCATTTTGAAATTCAAGCGTGATTAATTCGTTGATATTTTTTATTTAGCATTATTTTATTAGTGTATACATATAAATTCTGTCTCACTTAACTTAAGCACAACATAGGTATGTTGTTATTCTAAATTTTATCGCACCTCTTGTAAACCAAAAGAACGAAATAAAAATCCCATCAACTCAGGTATACGTACGCATTAAATGACTCGTTTTGCTTTACATTTCAAAACAATGCCAAAAATATGCGCATAATTCCGGGAGAGACGTACACCAAGTTCGTTGTTAATTCCAAGACATAACGACGGCAAAACGTAATAAAAGAAATAACGAAAACAATTACAGCCGTGGTGCATTGGATTTTAAAGAGCATTGTTACATGTCTGGGGAGCTGTCGCCGTTGTTCCATTCAAGACATGGTGTTATCGCGTAGTTAATATATTCATATTCGTACCTGACCGACCAGAGCGATTCAACGGTAAAGTTACACTCACTCTAAGAGCGTCAAGAATTTTACTTTATTATCCCAATGAGTGTTGAGCTGTACACGCACGTTTCAAAATCCACCCATTGTTATAGTTTAAAGCAGAAGGTAGGCTTTAACTTGATCTGAGAAAGAAACGAAGTACGAGCAGTAAAAGAAAAGCAATACGTCTTTCTAGATCCTACAACATGTATTTAATGTGGAAATAAAAATGGCGGGTAGCAGCGAGAAGGACGTGTTTTGCATACACCAGTTAGTTCTGAGTTGCCTCGCTTGCCTACTACACACTACAATATGTACTGCTGCATTCGGTTAACTAACAAGTGTTCTCAGGGCTCAACGTAGACTGTTTGTCAAGTCAATAAGCAATAATCATAAATTCTTGTGGTGTTTGCGAATGGTCTTGTACGTAAAATATTTTATTCTCAGTGGGTATGTGTGGTAGTATGGAAGCTACGGTCAGACAGATATAGATAATGTTATACAGAGAATTTTAATTTTATCACCCATTCGTTGGATAACCGTTGTAAAAATGAAATATCTTAACCGTGAAAAGCTTTGATTTATTTCACAGCTTCATACAAGTATTATTTTGTAAGTTGACAGTTTTAAAAAATTGCACATCATTTTCTGTTCTTAAAAACGCTTACAGGACGAAAGTTCTGTTTCTTCGTTTAGAATCCAGCATAACTTGTTAAATACACATGTACACATGTCTTTTCTTATTTTCAAAAAACGCTATAATAGTATTTACATCTGTATTTATTATTTGTCTAATAATCGCGTCTTGTAATTTTTCTTAGTTAAGTAAATGATTTTCAAACATTCTTGTCCAGAATAAACAAAGTGAAAAGCACAATATAACTTCTACACTTTATTCTCTAAGTTCTACCTTTTTTTTTGATACATCTCTACTTCTTTTGGAAAAAAAAACAGTTCTGAAAAAAAAAGTGAATATAAAATAAACACATACAGAGGAATAAAAAACACCAAACAACTATGAAATAACATTTGAAAAGGTCATTGTAATTAACCTAAGATAAAAAATATAAAGGGGGAAATTCAACTTTCCAACATTTGACGATGGTGTACATCTGCTGTTGCATTGGTAGACTAGACAAAAGCTGTAATTAACAATATTTATTTTGTTTTGCTTAGAATTTTGTTGCAAATAATCTTTATTCGTTTTTACAAATTTCTTCGTAAGTAATTTATAATTTGAAATAATTGATCTATCAGTAAGAAGTTCAATCTTTATAGAAAAGATGTAATGATTTTGTAGTAAAAGGTTACCAATTACCATTTGCAAATCTCTTCTCTACTATCTATATGAAGTACTGACGCAGCTGATTCCTTTATATATTCCTTTTCCTTAACAAATACCACAATGACAATATAAGTGACAGATACTTGGTCTACTGGATATTTATAATTGTAAGTCCCCATATTTATAGAAAAGTTGAAAACAGTATAACTATAACGTCTTTAAGTTATTGGCATTTTCCACCATCAACTTTCAACTTCAGTTTTATTTCGCCTTGGTTATTTAACGGCAACGTGAGTATATTACTTCGCTCTATTGGAAAAAATGAGCATTTCTGAACATCTGTCGAGTAATAATTTGCTTTTTGGATATAATTAACAGCACTACTCACTTTGTGGCGATGTTATGCATTTAACAAAGCCATAAAACATTCGACACACACCTATGTAGGAAACACTGCAACAATACGATAAGCTGCTGCTACAGGGATCGCAAGGAAGGAAAAAAATAAGATTTGAAACTGTAATTTATTCTTGTGTATACCAGGTACATTCCGAAAGTTACTACAGTAAGATAATAAAACATATTGTATATCTTTTATTGTGCTATATTATTTATTTATACTGTATATGCAACCACTTCCCATTTATTTTGCCTCGTCGCAAAATCTTACATCTTGGAGCTTCAGATAACTATGTTTCTCAGATTTGCGACCAACAAACTCGAATTAGCTTCATCTGTCCAGTGAGATTATTGTAGGTATATATTGTACTCCTAATTATTATTAATCAAGGATTGTTGCATTGATGCTAGCCGTACTGTGGTCATGAAGATATTGTAGTTGCATGTTCTACACAGAATTTGTAGCATCTTTAAACGTCACCTTTTCGACAATGAAGGTTTGCATCCTAACGTAATTGAATAGTTTACAATGGTATCGTATTTGAAGGAGCGGTTCCTAAATCTTCGGGCATACGCCGCAAACGCAATTAATATAATGGAAACACAGTTGTAGTCGTAAGCAATACAGCTCGGGAGCCGCTACAACTGCAGTCTTCACAAAAAATTAAGGGCTTATGAGTGCTGCTTCAGTTGGCAGTATTTGATTATTTTCTCGATAGTCTGCCTGAGATTATGTCTGCTGCTTTTGTATTTTTTGATGCTATTACATTTTATTTGATTAATTATTAATTTTTAATTTATCGGAGTTTCCCTGTATAACACAAACATCTGCTTGCTAAATCTAATATAATGAGTTCAGAGTTACCAAAATCACAATTTTTGTTAAATTATATAATTATCAGATTAATAATTATACACACCAACACGTATACATATATGTGTCGTCTTTATGATTTTATCAAGATTATTAAATCAAGTTATTACCCTCAATAAATACCTATATAAATAGCATCAGTCGAGATAAAAAGTAATATTTGCTCAATTACGTAATCGTAGAATGGATTTAAATTCGATATCGGAATGAATGTAAAATAGCAGCTGAATCGATTTTTCAAATATACTAAAATATGTCTGGAACGCATTCTACGCAAGAAAAAATGCCATATACATAGGAACATAGGTCGTAAATTATACAAATTTGCCCATTTAATTTTTTCAACTGTGGCACATATTTACTACGTAGATAAGTATAGATTGGATGTAAGAACGTACAAGAGAACCTGCTAAAAAGCAATATAACAATTCGCCATATAAGGCGAGAAACAATTTTACACTGACATATGTCTCTATATCTTTTGCGTTATTGAAACGAGATAGAGGCAACACTTGCCGGTTTAACTGCGCAATTATTAGACTCGGAAAATCTATCATTCTATTATTCAATTTCACTTTAACATTTCCGCCAAAGCAAATCATAGGAATGTCATGACTTGCTTTGGCATGCATTTGACTTATACATGCGTCATTATAACATTAAAATTATCACTTCTTTGCAAGATGTATGCGTGAATACTATATTTCTTTGACTGTAAAAATAAAAGTTTGAAGCGGCAATGTTGGAAGAAAGTAATAAAATTCTGAAACGCTCATATGTGTATCCATATGTGTATACATCTAATTTTAATGACAAAATATGTCAGTAATAAAGATATATGCGTAATTTCGGTGTCTTAAGAATGTAATATCTTTATATATCAATTCAGTAGTTGTGTAGGTTCAGTCAATTGTCTTGCTATTCAGGATTTATTGATTTCCCTGTCACAAGACTACTAGCTCTGCCTATTATTTTCCTTAAAATGTTGAAGAAGCATCTTATACGTCTAAAATATTGAAACTCTATCGGGAATTACACAGTTGCGGCCCTTGCATCTTAGTTTTTTTTGCTAAAAATGTAGCTTTTATAAAAAATCTTTCCAAGATTAATAAAAGTGGCACCTATATTCACACAACTCGTTTTTAACGTGTCTTACTACAGATATTACGGATATTGTCATTTGCCACAAAGTCATCAGGTTCACTAAATTTAATTTTCATTTAAAGCACGATTTTTGATATCAAGATGTTTATTTCTTGTTTTTGCACAATACGGTCAGACGGTCAGAACTAGAGCTTTCTTTTCCTGTTAGTCACAATTTTGTTCTAAAAGTTCTTAGGAATTCCGTAATCTTCTTCAAGTCCATAAGGATAAACGACATCTCTCAAACTTACTATCTTCAAAATGTGTTGGTTTCTTGGTTCGAAAATGTATTAATACCTTTTTAATACTAATAATACTATAAAGTCTGTTGTTGGTTAGACAGCTGCTTAAATGAGATACAGTAAGTATTTCGCGGAATTCGTATTTTTAATAGTACTGCATATCATGCGACTATTTGCAAACTTGCCAAAATCAGTTTGTCCTCACAACTTAAGTAAAGGTCAGATCAGTAATCTAGTCTACCCCTTTAGAAACATAATGCGTGTACCTCTATCATCAGTTGTTTCCATATTTTGTTTGGTAGAATTTTGTGATATCTTGCAAGAAAATGAAATTTAAAGAACGAAATACATGACTGAATTTTTTTGTCGGAGAATCGCTGGTTGTTGCTGAATGTTTGCGCGTCATAACTACTTCAAGAACCGAAATATAATCATTAATGTGAATTGTGTGAACAAGTGTTTTCATACCGAGATTCATTTGAATTCCCCGCATTTCCCAATCCTGAATACCTCTTCCAAAATACATATGTTTATTTTCTATTCCATTGGGTTAGTGACGTAGTACACTTGCTTCCTTGTCTAGCGGTATCGGTCTCGCACTATGGTGTCTCCTATCTTTTTGATTTTTTGTGGTTGTTCAAGTTCCTTAGTAAATGCGGAAAGGCAATATCTTGAGTCGGTCCACAGCTCCGCAGATATCGCTTGTAATCGGGGCAAGTTATTATTTTATTATTTTAAATGCAAATAAAAATCTTCCCATAACTTATGTATCAGCTTATTATTTAAATACTAAACAAAATATTCAAGACAATTCGATTATTTTATAATCTTTCCCCATTTATTATATGGTACATCATTTAATCCATTGATGATACAACTACGAAGCACTAGAATACGTGCAGTACAATTTTCTGTGTAATACTAATCTTTTAATTGTAGCTATGGACTAAAATAATCAAAATTAGGTGTCATTTACGAGTGCAAATTGGTTAATAAGTACATTTTATTAAAAAACTGTGTATTTGGCTAAATTAAATGTACTAGACTATAAATTGTTAACAAGAACATATGCTTTATTTATTTATTTAGGTACCAGAAATGTAATACACCTGTTATATGCAAAACATGAATCATTTAGAGTGATTATTTTTAATAATATTAATTGTTATGTTTCCTTCGTTTCGTGTGTTACTTAATTCTATAATAAGAGGTTCTTGGATACAAAATAACTGACAATTATCAAGTAGCCGTGGCATCCAAATTACCTAATTTTATACGGTAACATGTTATAACCTGACAACACGACTTCAGTTTAATCTCTGCTCTAAAGCAATGTTTCAATTCCATTGAGATTTCTTGTCGTATACAGCTGTAACTATCAAGATTTTTTACCTACCTGTAATTGAATTTAAAAACAAGTATATTAGAATTAAATATGCCGTTATATGTAATGAATCAGCACTATGACGTATTATGTTTCTTAATACAGCAACACTAAAACCTTACGATCATTTATACAAATTATAAAATTCAAGGAATTCAAATTCTGGAGGTAAATAAGATCCGCAATTAAACATGCTACTAGTTTGTCTAATTTATCTGGGAGCACTCTTATTAAAACCATACTTACATCTAATAACATTTGGTTTTAACCTTGCATACCGAAATTACAATTTTGATAGCAACAATTTATTATGGTATATATTTAATATATTACATTTATGCCTGTGTTAATAAAATAAATGACAATTTTATTATTTATTTATACGTTCTCTTTATGGTTAGTAAATGTTAGCATGTATACCTGCAACATAATCTAATGTTAAAGAGTATTTCAAAAAACAAAGCGATATCAAAAATAAGTCTAAGACGGCTATCCTGAAAATTATATTATATAATGACAATTTCATTGTGAATTTATTTGCAGCGATACATCAACAATGTTAGATCAAGTCAACTTTAAAGTCAGATCGGTGAAGTTTACTTATTGCTGGAGAGGACTTAATACATATTCAATTAAGTTCAGAATAAAATTGTTTTGGAGTTATGTCAACGGGGTATTCGTACACATTTTATTTCCAAAGTCGTTGAAATTGAGTGAACACGAGCAGTTTGTAAATTCTACAGTACGAAAGTTATGCTACCTGATGTGTAAAATGAGCAAATATGAAAATGCGGAGCAATATGCAAGTATTCTAAACCCTTAGCTGTAGAAGTAAAAGTAAGAAGCGAAGACTTTGTGAACTAGAGATATTTGCAACACTTTATGACAAATTAATGTGACTTGTAAGCATATTTATAGTTTTAATAACAAATCTCAATTCAATTTTAAAATTATAGTGCATGCCGATGCATAGTTAAAGACATTCTATTTATCGTAATTTTCTATCCTAATGTGCTAGTCGTCAGCATACATGTTTCTAAGATTACACATTTTCCTTTACATTTTATTGTTGTTGTGATTTTGAAATCTTTGACGCCATAGATTAAATTGAAATCTACATTAGGTCTTGCTCTCGCCTTATAATCAGTACAACTGCGGCTGGAACTCACAGAATATTTAGAAAAGATCGCGGTGTAGGTGTGGTGTATGTGTAATTGTGTTCAAATGGCCTTGTTACAGCATTATACCGCCTTATAATAATATATAATACCGCTCTATTAATCACTTTGCTCCCATCAGCGAATGGCAGGTCGATTGAAATTCAATTCTTCGAGAAAAATGTCACCGTCCTTCCGGAGAATTGAAATCGTTTCGCCACAATGATAGTCAGCCGCTTAACCACTGCGGCTATCGATCCGGTAGATAATATTTTGATGCCATGTGTACTGTCTTAACTGTAGATAAATAGCGGGTGTACAGTTAATATCTGCAAACAGCTTGATGGTCGTAGAGCTGAGAGCGATTTGCTATGCGTAGAACATTACGCACATTTCGAGGTTAGACCTATGATTATTATGGCAGGTCTCACTAAATCGGTACTTCGGTGGAGGCGCTATTGTCTCTACCGTTAGTGAAACCGAGAGCTTAGGTTTATAATTGGGTAACAGCTTTTATTATATTGATTAGGTTTTGACTTAACTGAAATTATTAAACTAGGACATTCAACAGAATTTGTGTTGGACTTCTGCTTTGCTTGAATCTATAGTTTGTTTAATCATTTTGGTAGAACGGTTGGGTGCTCCACTTCCGAATAGTTTCATCTAATCAGTATCTTATTAACTTTATCATAAAATGTGGCCACTGTGCGCTTCGCCGTTACTGAGGTCCGAGGTATTTTTGATATCAATGGGAGATGTGCCTCTCACTTTGGGTGTATGCCAACGCTATGGCTGCTTATGCAAGTTATAACAACAATGTATTGATGCGTAATAGACTGTAACCAACAGGCAATAGTTTAAGTGACTGGATACTATAGTAGAGCGTATGTCTAAAGAATCACAGATGTATAGATCAATCGAGGCTTTTCGTGAATTAAGTTTGGTAAGTTCTGGGTGCCTTTCGTTGCGGCAAACTGCATTAAACAACACAACAAATCCTTGGGTGATTCATTTCTTATATAGCGTGCGCTGGTTAGTGGTATTTTGAAGGGAATCATCCACTTGGATAAACCTACGTTTATAGCTCACGTCCATTGAACGTTAGAACTTTGAGATTATCTAAAAATCTCAAAATATCTAGCTTAGAGTTCTAGTGACTACGAAATCCTACAATATTTTATTTTCACAATCTGAAGAGCATTACATCTTTGAACTCCTTATTACATTTTTACCTTCACAATAAACTTGTGTAGATTCAACCAAAGAATTTAATGCTAATATTGTATTCAGAGGGCGAAGAAAAATGCCAAAATTGAGCGAAAATAGGTTTCTTTTAGTACATACTCGTATGTGTTATTTTGCGACACTTTCGGCACCAGAATTTATTATATTATGTAGATTCATAATTTGATTAAATGTTTAGAACAGCTTTTGCTTCTTAAATTTATACAGGATATAATAGCTGATCAAGTTGATTTTCTAGCATCCCTATTCTAATTCGCGGTTTATAGACATGGCATGGATAGTTATAGTAGTACTTCTGCAGGGAAAAACAATAAAACTACAAAATAAGTAAATTCATAAACGCGGTATAGATTATCTTAATGCGGTACCAAGAAATCATTCATCCGATTTACTGTTATTGTTTACCAATTCTGACAGAATTCAGCGGTGCATATTTTGAGCAGCTGTTTATTTTGATACTTAAGTAAAGATGTACAGATCCCCCGTATTTGTCGTTAAACATGGCTTAACAAGAATTTTTTAGAATTCATCAGCTTCTTGCTTAATTGTGGGCAGTGTTGGCACCGGTTCTGTGGATGCCCCGCGGTAGCATTGCAAACAACCTGCCAGAAAAGAGAACAACAACGTTTTCTTCACCTAACTATGCACAACCGTAGGTATCAAAAGAAAAAAGACGAGTACATACAGTTATCGTGTATATGTCTATCAGTATATGAACACAAAGAGAAGCCCGACGAGGACCCCGTCTTCTCCACCGCGTCCGCTTGCATCACCACGGGGTCCTCTTCTCTGTGCTCCTTGCGCGCGTCGTCTGCTCACCATAAATCATGTGAGAGCCGTTCGTCCGCGTGCATATCGATGCATATTTTGATATTCGACAGAATCTTATTGGTGCTGGGATCGTTTTTCTTTCTTTTTTTTTGGCGTGGAACATTTTAAAAATTACCGGTCACGCCCATCCGGTTTTTATGAACCGCTAGCGCTCTGATCCTACAAGACCCTTGTATCTGTCGGTCTTTGTCGCGCACGCGCTTCTTAACGGCGGACGTAAGATCGCGCCGCCGACACCCCGGGGGCCACGTCACTGTAATTGCGTCCATGTAAAGCAGATAGTACCGGAGATAAATCCATTTGGTGGCTGTTTTTCGAACTCTCTGAGCTCTGCTTGCCTCGTTTTTCCGATCATGTTGATGTTATGCTTGTATATATGAACATATACGCACAGCTAATGATGGTCTTGGTTTAGGGATATGCTGAAAAAAAAAATCTTTCATCTATGTACCAAGAATTTTTAAAGATGTCAATATTGCAGCTTACAAATTTGCCAATACCTAATTTTATTCACCGTGAAACATATTAGATATATTTTTCTTTTTAAGATATAACATATATAAGCGATAACAAGTAGCACATAAAAACAGTCTTAACTCAAATAATTCGCCGACATCTTTTGATATAATTTGAAAATGCGGTTTTTATATCGATTCCTATAATATATCATATTTAGCAAACATTTACCTATCCCGAGAAAGTTTAAATTAGGGGTTAATGTAGAAGAAGTTGGAAGGAAGTTGTATTAGTTCGGATCACATAATAAGCAGGTTGCGTATTAAGGATACAGCGAATTTGCAAAACACGTTTTTCTTGAGTTTATTAACCCGAAGGTTAATTTTAAGATGTTAGAAGTGACGTTCTTGCCAATTGTGGGGTATGGACAGACTACATAGCAAATAGTCATAATAGCTTAAAATATAGGTTCTTTCAAACAATGTTTATTTTTAAAGACTGCCATATTCTTTCGATATTTTAGAAATCTATATATCTTGAATGAAATAAGACATTATCTTTTAAGATCTAATTTATCCATTTGACAGATTGATTTGATTATAATTCCTGTAGATATATTAAGGATTGCGCTGATTAAGTGTATACATTGATTTAAAATATCTTCTTAAAATTGTGAATAAATAAAATTGTGTTAGTGTGACTACAATGAATGTTTTCTATAGGTACAACAAGCTTTTAAGTTAATGTACGTTCTATGTTGAGCTCATATTTATATCTAGTAGAAAATATACTAGCAACACTAATCAGTATTTTATTTGTTTTTTTCTGTGCTGTGGGCTTAGTTGCAGTGATTCCGTAAGCTGTATTACTTGTCTGGCTAGAACTGCAACTCTCGCGGAGTAGTTTTGTGTGCGTAAATTGTGTTGAAATGGCTTTGTGACAGCATCATATAGCCCTTTATAATGTCGCGTTGTTTGCTTCCAACAGCGAATGGTAAGTCGATCCGGATTTCAATCCTCTAGTGTCACCGTCCCTCAAGAGAATTGAAACGCGGCTCCTATCGTCCCACCACAATGATAGTCAGCCGCCTAACCACTGCGACTATCGACTCGCTTTAATAGCAACTGTATATAATAGTTGTAAGTTACAGTTTGTGAATTACGTAATGTCTTCCCCTTTGTTGAGCACATCAAACTGTCTTTCGCCCATGCCGTTTCGGCCGTTTTCGTTCGGTCGAGATATTTTTAATACCCAACTCTACATCTCAAGGGACATTTACGCAAACGACCGAATGGGCATGAGCGGAAGAAAGATTGATAAGCGTTTTAAAGGGGAAGACATTACTTAATACACAAGCTGTACATACATGCCGCTAGTCTTGCGAACTAGTCTGATGGATTTTTGAAACAAATAATTCAATAATTCTATTTTTTGGAATATATGAATACTTGATCTACTTATTAGGTAGTAAAGGGAATGTAATTTTGTAGTAAATTCATCGGCATTACTCCAGAAATCGATTATACCTGTGTTTTAGATTAATGTCATACTTGGTAATTTGTTTGTTCTTATATCGTTAGATTGCTATTACATATCATTCTACTGATGTTGTGACGGTATTTTGCAGTAATATGATATTTTTAACAAATTTATAGAGATTTCAATCATCAGATCAAAGTTTGAATGGAATTTATACCTTAACTTTCTCTGATGCATTAATTTCGAGATGAATTCTAAGTGTGAACAAATCCGATATCCTAATACGAGAAAGGGACCGTGGATGATGATAGTAAGGAAGCAGAGCCGTCATGCGCAGCGCCAGTAGAGTCATTCACATGGCCGTCAGAAGAGAATGATAAATTATGTAGCGTGACGTCACGGCTAATGTGGAAATTGCATCAATTTCGTAGAATTATAAATAAAATAATTTGCCGTGCAGGGCAGGGAAGGCATTGTTAACAGTGAGACCAGATAACGCAATAATGATTGAGATTCCGTATTCATTTGGACTCATCTATCAAAAGGCGTGTGACGGCCGGCTTGTTTTTCAGCGACCTCTCTCTTTTAATGATCCGAAAACTCATCATTCGGCTGTGGATGAGGAGACGAGGACCTCTCCTTCCCGTGTATATACAGCATTAGGTGCCCCTGTCATGGCTACAATACGCGGACGCGTATATACACCGAATTGTGTGTAAAAAATTAGGCTTCGGAAGCGCGATGATCATCAACAACAACGCGATCATAATCAACTCACCAGGCTGTGTTCGTAGATCTGGATGGGAAACTGGATGTCGGATTTTAAAAGGAATACTCGTTAGAGACGGCTTTACATTTGCTATGTTCGCAGATTATGTATTATCGATATTTTACTTGTTTGTGGTTGTTTTCTCTTATGTATTTAAGCATTCACCTTTTTTTGAATATCTCGTGTAATGTTAAAATAGTCTAAATATTGACAAAGTAACGAGTATTTAATGGACGAAGCGCCTTGAAGGAACATTCATGAACAATTCTTCCGCTCAGAATAGAAATCACGTTTTAAGATTTTATAGACATAATAAATTAATTGGTAAAAGTTCCAAGACGACGTCGCTTTTATTATTTTATAGCGGTACATAATTATTACTGTAAAATTTTATACTTTTGATATAAGCATATTAAATTATTAGTTGTTGGAATATTTATGGTGGCAAACTTATTATTTTTCACAGAATTTAATACAGAGGATATAATAATTGCGCTACAAATTTGCCATAAAATGAGAGTTAAAAAAATGGAGATTAACAAATGGATGGTTTCGTAACATTTTCGAAACATTTTGGATTTACACCACTTTTTATTGTTTGTTTTTTAGTATTAGATTTCTATTATTTACTCTATTGTTATACAATCAAACAGTGTAACTGTCGTGTAGATTTTAGATGATGTCAACGTTATATTGAGGTTGCGTTATAAGATTTTTTCGATTATCGATTATTTGGACTGAAACGAGTCATGCGTATGGCGTTCCACGCGTTATTATCTAATGTCCCTACCATCTTTATTTTTATATAAATGCGCCATGTACATACGTGGCTAGACATCGATCGGAATTTGTGTCTAATGGTCATGGTAATACAATTTATTCAATGAGAAACTCTGATTTACTGACTTATTAAGTGGGAACAGTCCGCGCTACATATGTATGAAAGCTTTTAATAAACAGCCGCCACAAATAAGGAAAATTTTGACTGTTAATAAATTCAAAAAGAAAACAGAAGAATATATTATGTATTGACCAATGTATCTGTGGAACCAATCTCCACCAAGTTCTTGAACAGCTGATGGCGATTGGTGGGGATCGAGCGATGTAGGTATGCAATGTATGGATCTATTATACATACTGTGTACCTAATATACAGAGCGTTTCAATGAAAACGATCCACCTTAAATAAGTCGAAAACCTTTTAAAGTTTCAAGGGATATTCTATATTTCATCCGCAAGAGAACTAGACTTTATAAAGATAAATCGTAAGAAAACCTATATGTTGATTTTTTTATCAAGGTATTAAATAATGGATGTACATATAACACTTAGTGGCGGTTGTCTTTCTTTTAGATAAAGAGTACATTTGTTTTGTCAAAGGTATTAAAATTTCAATACGACTAACATTGTTAGATGTTAAATGATTGTCGATCATGATAAAACAGATATATTAACCACTTGCCGATAATGGAACTAACAGGAGAAAAGAATATACGCTGAATACTGTCGCAAGCCGGTGAATGAGTTTGCTGCAGTTTGATAAAAGCCAGATAAAACTGCTCTAAATTATTATTTAGTTAATATACGGGTAGGGAAATATGTGATGGACTCATAGGTCGAAAGCATCGTGCGTTGAAATAAGCATAGTTGTCAGTGCGGAAAATGTATGTATCGTGGATTACTTATTTACTTAAGAAAAATGTTTGTTTCACATAATTAAAGCTTTTATTTTATACATTGTAGGTATTGCATTTATGACTGTCGATCGGTAATGAAAACGATACCCTGAATAGACACATGTTACAAACGCTCTCGCATACTGCCTCACGCAGAATGCTGTGCCTGTCGTAAAATATATCTCCTACCACTACTTCGATTCTCGAAGAAGCGATGTGGCAACTTTGTTCATATATTAATATAGGATTATATGGAAACATAATGAGTCGATGTGTAATTTCCCTATCTGTATTATATTGTACTGTGATAGTGGATTGACAGTGATGGCAGAAGAAATAATGCCTATAGTTCTCAGGAATTAGGGTTTCGAAGTAATTGGAATACGTACATATATGATATGTTATACATATGTACTGAAAAATTTTTGGAGTAATTCTGTATTCAAAATAGTTAGCATTAAGCATATAAGAAATTCAATCTATTTTTCTCCTAGTGTTGAGGAAATAGGCAACTTTATATTAACAATACGAGGGATTATTTTATGATATCTAAAATAAACAAGAAAGGAAAATAACAAAATTGTCTTCTATTTTTGATGTAAAATTACAACGCAATTTTTGCCAGTTACAAGAAAGAACTATTTATCACAATTTCTTCCTATTTAGAGCAATGAACACTGTTTTATTTGAAAGGTCTATTGTGTTTTTATAAGAAAATCAAATATTCTACAAGATTATTTCTTATATATTTAGAAATGTGTTCAGTAATGGAATAAACTACAAATATAATTAAAGTTTCATATTTTAACCCTAAGGAAATAGCTTGAAGGAATTAAGAACTCGCATATTAAGTAGAAAGAAGCAAGGGATGCATGCAAGCCACTATTTAATTCGGCAAAAAAATTATCACAAGTTCTTAGTAGTCTAGCCTCTGGCGAATGAAGTATTTCTGGTGAAATATAACCTATTTATTTAATTTAATTTAAGTATTTAAAATGTTTGAAATTGATGTTTGATGTTATAAGTAGACTCGGCAAAGAGGAGCAAGTTTCAGTGCAGTGCGGAGAACAACGTAGAGCGTCCGAGCAGCCGTATCAAGGCGAGTGTTCAGTAACGTTTACATACTCGCATCATTGCTGTTCGTGATTTTCATAAGTGAGCATAGGCGACACGGACGCATGAATGTTTACACATACAATAATGACAAAATAGTATATTGCATACTAAGATTGAGAAGTTGACTATTATAATAATAGTTTTCTCAACCGAAGTATGTATACTATTTTTTGTACTAGTAGTCTAATTGAATATTGAAACCTTTATAATTAGGATTAAATTATGTATGTAAGATTGCACTTGTAATAAAATATAAAACAAATGTAAGTAGGCTTCATTTTGATGTTTACAGATAAGTTTTGACATAACTGCTGAAACTAAAAGCGAAGTATTTTTTAGATTATTTTGCGTTTTGTTTATGTCTGAAGAAAAAGATTTTAAATGTATACCACCTGAAATGTACGAGATTGCAGAACAGGTTAGTTGAGTGCTAGTTTGTGCATGAATCAAAACGCTTTCATACGAACACATATTCAGAATTTTGACGGTTGATATCCTACGGCGATTGTTATTTGTTTTCATTATTAACTAGGTTAATAATGAGGCCATTATTCACCTGCTATTAGTTCAGAGCAGTTCAGAGGTTGAGAAATGACATTTCTCGGCGTTCTATTATGTGTCAAAATGCTATGATTTTTGACTATTGGTACAAAAAATATATTATATAACGTGCTGAAATACTTACTGTTTTAAGAAGCCTACTGCTAAATATTTGAATCATTAAACATGTATGTTTCCACATTTGTTTCACTCAAATGAGTACAGCGTGCGGAATAAATATTTTTTAATGATAAATACGACCTTTCCACATCTAGTGATGTTATATTTGTCTTAGTATTAGAAAATCTGAATTCTTGTCAATAATACTTTTAAACAATATATAACCACAATTTTTCATCTTTTAATTCTGCTTTAATTCTTCTTTCAACATATTCACGAGCAAACGGCATAACGTTTCTTATCGATGTTCGACTTGGTAATGTATAATCTGAATACTTGCTTCAGAAGGAGAAAAATGCTTCTTGGTCTACTAAAGTGAACGGTAGATTACATAGAATAAAACAAACACCTATATTAAATGTTAATTGTAGCTGCATCATTTACCATGGATTGCGGAACAGTGTTTTATACATTTTAGGCGGCGTTCACGACTCCACCTCCGTACGGATTCCGTATTCCACACGTCAAATAGTTGTCTAACCTTACACATCATTTAATTCTATCACTTCAGTATTTTAAAGCCGGCATAGTCGCTATTATGTGTTGTAGTTTGTTTAAAATACGCCATTTCCAAAACGTACCTAACCGCGACATTTTCTATGTATTTGTGAACTGATAAGCCCTCACAAAGACCTGTAAAATAATACTGGACAAATGTGCTTTGATACGGACGCTCGAGTTTCCGTGTCACGCGCTGTGCCCTCTACGTTGCTCCCCGCACTACACTGAAACTTGCTCCTCTTTGCCGTCTCTAGTTATAAGTATTGATGATAGTTTTCTTGCTTAACAGTATATTTATGGGGGTATTTATAAAAAGAAAGCTGGGACCTGCAGAAAGTTCAACTACTTGACACACTGCTGACGGTTAGTTGTTTACATTGTGCGATCCTTTAGAGTTTGTTGAAACTAACTAAACGGATATAGGGTGTCCCGTTTAAAACATCAGAGTTATTGGCATTTAAATGTTTCCAAATGTTGGCGTCACTAACTGTATATCAACAAAAGGATCCGTACGTATTAATATTGGAAATAGGAAAGCAATTCAAGACGTATCAATTCCCGCAAACCAAAATTTTCTACCTTTTTTAGTTTTGATCTTACAGCTCATTAACGAGAGCGCTGCAATTGCAAAATTTTTGATAAAATATTTATTTTCTTGAAAACAAAAGCACATAGGTCTAGAAAGGTCTTAATAAAAGTTACTTAAAATATCATGTAGAATCTAAAAAAAGAATAATATATAGGGTGATCCATTTATAATAATAAAATCCATTTAATAATAATATAACGTTACATACGCTTTTTCTATAATTGGGACACCCTGTATATTTAAAATATTTTCTAGCTATGCGTCGTTTAAACAGGGACAACTTCTATTTGAAACTTTTTTCTCTTTACTGTAAAATAAACAAATTATCAAAGAAATCACGTCAGTTAGGACACCCTGTATAATAAGCTTTACTGAGGCAATCATATGCCTTTGGAAGCATAACATGATAACATTAATTAAAGTATCAAATTGGAAAATACTACTCATTTTTTGACTTCTTTTAGTATAAATACTGTAGCTGCCAGTAACATTACTATCTAGTTATATCCTTGTAAAAGTATTTAACGTATCGATAAACATTTTAATTCCTCGAAAAGTCAATGTTATAGTTACGTGGATTTAATAAATCATGTTACCATACGATTGTTTGTGAATACCAAAGTAACGTATTGAATGCTGTGTTATGTATTATGCGCTGTTAGTTACGGGCGTTTGTGAATATGGGTATTACTCGAAAATCGTTCACATTATTTTTGAAGAATACTGTACTAACTCGTAGAATAAATTTACAACCACGTAATAAATGTAAGTATGTGTTTTAAGAGAGAAGTCAAGTTTAACGCCGTACTAAATTTTTAGTGCCATTAAAATTGCAGTAGGCTAAAATTTTAGCCGGGTGTTAAATTTATCTTTTGTCTATGCGCATGTGAATATATTTAAAATTACTACTGCGCAAACGGCTAATATGCTGGAAATGTACGCGTTCTTTATTGATTTTCACATTAACTCTACTAAAATAATCGTTACTAGTCTATTAATTGAATAAAAAAAAAAACTCATAATACTTTATTCATTCAAATAATATTTAACTCAAATTAAATGTTCAAACTGAAGACCTTCTGTAGCTTGACAATAACCTAATCTGTTACAAAAATTACGCAACAAATTTTGCAGCCATTTAGGTGTCAATTTCATGCCTGATTCTGGCTTCCAGGTCTTGTAAATTTGGTGGTTTCTCTTTGTAAATTTTATTTTTTAAATGATCCCAGAGGATGAAATCTATGGGACTCAAATCGGGCGATCTAGCAGGCCATTCAATAGATCCCCGACGTCCAATCCAACGACCTGGAAAGACATTATTTAAAAACAGGCGAACATCAACTCCATAATGTGGTGGAGCGCCGTCTTGCTGAAACCAAACATTGTGGTTTGGCATTCCTTGTCGATCTTCATCCGGAAATAAATGTGCAATGTCAGGTACAATGTGATCACGCAATAGGTTTAGGTATTTATCTGCTGTCAAATTTCCATCTATAAAGTATGGACCTATTATGTGGTGCCCAATAATACCATCCCAGACATTAAGTTTTTGTGGATGCTGTGTATGGTGTTCCATCATCCAATGGGGATTTTGACTGGACCAGTAGCGACAGTTGTGTCTGTTTACAAACCCATGTAGACAGAACGTGGCTTCATCAGAATATAAAATATGGTTTAGACAATTTGGATTATTATTGATCATTTCCATCATTATTGCACACAACTGCATTCTTGTGTCAGGGTCATCTTCGTTAGGTCATGGAGAAGGTGTATCTTATAGGGTTTGTATTTGTTCTTTTTTAATATTCGAACTACCGACGATTGACTAATATCATTATCCAAAGCAAGTTGCGTGGTTGACGTAATTGGATTATCCATAACGCTAAGTAATACATCAAGAGCTTGATGTTGATTTGTAGCTGATTTTGGACGTCCAGATCTTGGAATTTACATTTCCAGTTGCTCTAAATTTTCTAACCAATTTAGACACTGTGGTTGTAGAATAGGATTTCTCTCCGGATGAAGATTATTAAATAAATGACAAACATCTTGGTGTGAACGTTGTCGATCTCCATAATTAACCTTCATTAAGATTTCAATTCTTTCAGTTTCACTGAGTTTGACCATGTTTACAAATTAAAATAAAACTATTTTGATTAAATTAACTTGTTAACTTATTGAAAGGTACTTCTAAATGACATGGAAATTGACATTAAGAAAACCCACTTCTAGAATTATCGTCACATGAATAAAAAGAAGTATTAAAAACTGGAGCATCTGATTCGAAATCACATTTTCCCGTTTATTGGAAACTATGATTTTATACAGAAATTTTGTTATTAAAGCATATAAAAAAAATATCAAGTCATTTCAAAAAAAAAGAGGAATAAAAATCAGCATAAAAATCACTTGGTTGCCATTAAAAAAAAATTAATACATTTCCATGGAAATACGTTGACATAAAAAAACATGAGTAATCTAAGACGTGGAGAATAATTAGTAAAAAAACTTTTGTTAAAGACATTTTGTTATAAAGTTCATATTTACGGAAATAAACCGCCTACTTATTCCATACTTTTGACTAACCCCGTATTTAAAATTACTACTGCGCAAACGGCTAATATGCTGGAAATGTACGCGTCCTTTATTGATTTTCACATTAACTCTACTAAAATAATCGTTACTAATCTATTAATTGAATCAAATAGACATTCTCAGTTACTTTCATAGCTTCACGCTGATAACCGTGCCTGTGACTAGTATTTTTTATTGCTTTAAGGTGCTCTTTTACCTTGTTCTATGGGCTGCAAGAGATTTTTTTAGTGGTTGCTTTTTCTCTTATTAGTTATTTGTATGGAGTCACAAGTTGCTAACTGATTGCGTGTAGACGTAGCATTTTTTATGCAAGCAATTTCAACCGTTTAAGCTGGGCAATTGGGTAAACAATTTCCACGACAAAATTACAAATTTGATAATTGACTATTTCTACGGATGACAATAGATTGTATCAACGGGTTCTGTAGGTATTACTGTGCCGTTAATTATTTTCATGAGCGTGCCAAATTGTCACTAGACTGCTTCTGGGCAATATTTTTCTCTGCTTGATGTTGCAATTTTACTTCCTTCTACGGGCGACAAGAGATTTTACTAGTGGTTACTGGATGTTAATTATTTCTATGTGGTTACAAGTTATGTCATCCCTTCGTATAAGTAATGCAATAGCTATAATATTATTAGGTAGCAGTCATTTGCGACGTCGAATATATTTTGTTAGTAATCATACGTGAATCATACTGTATATATCTATTTGTAGAATTTATTGAGTTCATTTCCTCTTTTCTCAGTTACTTATCTTACGAACGCTGATCCAATGATGTCGGTTGGGTTGCTCGTTTGACTAGAACGAGTTCGTCGTCATCATCGTCATCTTCATCATCATGGTGGCTGCTGTTGCTCTGTTATGCTGATGTCCCGTCGTCCCCTTACTTCTTCTCCTTCTTCTTCTTCTTTCGCGTAATCTCCAATTTTTGATCTGTTCGCCACTCATATTAATTAGTAATGTTTTCGGGGCAAAACGAGACTATCTCACGATCTTCTTCATCGTCCTTTTTCTTGCGTCCGTCGACTTAAATTCCTTTATTTTAAATGGTGCACACGGCATCGGCATCATCATCGGGAATGCAGGCATTGAACATCCGAAAGAAGATGCGTTCGCCTGCTGGCTGACAATCAGATCGTATCGCTGAATAATACTAATGTTAATATTAATGACAATAATGGAAAATTTATGTGGAATTATAGTTAATACATCGTGCGTTGGGTAAGATTTACATAGACGCTTCTAAAGTAGCTAAATGTAATGCATTGTGGGGTCGTCAGAAATATCCGCCTTAATTATTTATGACTAAAAACCATCCGGTGTGTCAAGGTAAATTTGTATATATACTACAGAAATATCAGTCACAAAATGTCTTAAAATTTCTGATATTCTAATCAATTAAATTAGATGCCTGCAGTCTAGACTGAAACGAAAACGCATTATTTCAATAATATGGTCAAATATATATAATAAAATTTAAAATAAACGATAATATGTACCTATGTATAATTACATGAATACATATTGAATTATAGTAAAAGTTTGAGTTTAGTGAAGCAATGCATAGACAAAACTAGTATGCCATTTTGTAGAATCCCTCCTATGGTTTAGAAACTGGTTCATATAGTCTGTTCTGCGTTTCCTCTGTTATTGCTTACTATATTTTTTATTGGCTAGACTCTCCTTTAAAACTTAGAAATATAATTTGGAAGACTATCGTGTTTTCGTAACTTATATCAGAAAACGTTTTGCATTCTGTATATTTTCAGATATTGTGCGTTACATTAACTATTTTCTTACATACAAAGATCTTATTTCACCGACCATGGTAAAACATTTTCCTTCTTCTTGCCGTAGTATTCCGTATGGAGGATTAATCTTTATATTTTCCAATGATCGACTGATCGGCCTGAATAAGTGACGGGCCTTCTGAACACGACTCTGTACATAAATTCACATCATGCATAAGCCATCTAAATTTTCGCATGAATTAGTGATGCATTTTACCAGAGCTACGACAGCGTCTATATAAAATATTCTCTTTTTCGTCGATTTGGATCTCGCTTCAGCTTTCGCGCTTGTACGTCCCCGAAAACGTCACGTCATCTTGTCTCTGTTCATTATTTACGTCGTGTTTCGTATACAGGATGTACAATCGATAATTTTAACGCTACTTGTACAACATATATTAGGGTTATTTGGGTTGATTATCCATGAAGAATTTCGAGTGCATTGCTTGAGTTACAAATAATATTATTGCAAAATTATTATTTTTGTGTATAGGTTTGCTTTGCGGTAGCATAAATAAACGGCGGATGTCAAGGCTGGCAATAATTGGAAATAGGTGGCTTATTTTTTCTGATGTAATATCCATTTAGGAGACCACGTACTTTCACTATTTAACTTCTTATGTTCACTAAAACATTCTAATTAGGATTTTAGCGAAGAAAGACATTTTCGTTGACGTGACTCTCTACAACTGTTATAGAATAGATAATAACTTCCGTTACTGTATAGATCCTTCACAAGATCGCATATTACGGCAAAAATTAATACACGCAATTGGACTTGTAAAACTATGTGGAACTATTTTTTACTTATATATTTTATTTATCGGTCACTTATCAATATTTTCTCTTATGGGTGTAACAGGACGAGCTTACGTTAGCCGTATATCAGCAACTAAGCAAGTTCCATATTTATAAATTTGCAGAGTTATTTTGGGCATGGGGGCAAAATTCTTATGTCAAGTATTATTATTTAATTATTAATCGAATAATTACCTAGGAGAAAGGGGGACACCCAACATGAATCATAGGGTTTCCACGATCCATCTCAGAATACTATTTTACTGAGACTCTGTAAACTAAGATATTGAGCGATAAAAAGAGGGAGATTTTTGCGCATAGGAGTACAGTTTTGTCACGTTTGTGAATGGTCACCACTCCAGTGAAGTTCCAGTTTCAATTCCTGACGATGACGCAGATATTTTGCTATATTTATAATATTGTCGGTCGTAGAAAAATATGGTATATACATATTATGTTCATGCCCTATAATATTTCTAGGTTAGTCAAGAGAAAGCTTTCATTGTTTTTCTCTTTGGCATGGGTAAAATAATCTACCTTCTTGTGGATACAAAATCCTTTCTTGGTAAAGCTAATTTCAATTGTGCTTTTTTTTTACTGTTTCATAAATTCTCTTTCTCAGATCGCTGGTATTCCACGAACCCATAACATACAGTTTTTGTTTGATAAAATCTGTAATAAAACGCTCAATTTAACTTTAGATTGCGCGGAGAAAATCTTTGATTAGGGTATCATATAAGGAAAATCTATATATTGCAGGATAAATGAAACAAACGCAGGTACTATCCTTTGAACAGATGTACCGTATAGTACTTGTATACATGCAAAATTCACTCGTTGAAGAACCATCGAGCATTTCTTTAAAGGTGCTAGGAAAAACCGATCCCGTATAACCATTTCACTTAGTAATCCATATATAGAATGAGACAAAAGATACATATATGCGTCGTTCAAGAATCGCACTCTTTTGAAGAGATCGCTAACGACATTTATATTAATGTGATTGCTTAGATTCTAGAACGTCTGTATTAGAGTTCGCGAGGAGTGAAGTAAATTATCAATTTCGAATGGTGCAATTCATTTTCAAGGCGGTCGCGGTTAGTGGTAGTAGTGTATTTCTACCTATACGACGGATGTTTAAACAAAAGTAAACTAAAGGCTAGGCCTGAGTGTGGTCCGCTTGTCAACGCGGTAAAAATGCAAGCCGCAATCAGCCTGCAAAAAAGCATAGTCCTTTATTGGCACTACTGCTGTAACTCCTACCAACCAGGTAATCGCCATACGTTTACAAATAGTATCTATTACATTAAGTGTAGCTATTTACAATTTTTGTTTTGTTGCGTAATAAAATATCTCTAGTGTACTACCAGTTTATATGGACAACGGAACGTTTTACCACAGCGAGACTGTTTTTACCGTTCAATACCACAGGTTTATCGCTGTTGTTTTTAATCTTTGCTAAAGAATCTTTATTTCCTGCTAACAAGAAGATATTAGAGTTTGCCGCTGATTTTGTCCGATGTTTGTTGTGCTGGAAGGTTTAATTAAAATATAAATTGAAGAGACTTCTCGTCGAAAGTAACTGTTTAATCATCCCATTACGAGTTTTGTTCTAAATGAAATCCAGTGATCTACCAGATGCTTGCTGCTCCTTCCTAATATGTGTTATACTGCAAAATTAAAATGTTGAACGTACATGTGAAATTAGTTTGATTTTCGTATGTTTTCGTAACGTCGTCATTGTGTCTTTTTGTATATAATATTTTGGCGCAGAAAGAACATACAGATCAATTGTGTTGAGAATATTACAGACAATTTTGTTCTGTGCTTCAGTATTTGTTTTCTCAATTTCCGTATAAATAAAATTATGGTCTTATATTGCGTCCCTTATTCAGTAATAACTATGTCTCGTTCATCATTGTTATTGTGAAGGATTGTTTGTGTGTATTTACTTAGTTAATAAATACATTGTAATGAAATATTTTAAAATCATGAAAGAAGATTATCCATAGGGTGATCCCAGTGTCGTTATGCTCTTTTGTTTTATATCTCTTCATAGAGTCCCGTTTTAGACTAAAATTGCGGTACGTCTTTGATGAATAGGCTCGTTATTTCCGTAGATGGTAACTTTTCAATGTCAAGGATTTGCTTTATTCAGCCTCGCAATGCCATTGTACGCGAAGAAGTGCTTCCAGACGACCTCAACAAGTGAAATCATATATAAGGCCCACGCTACGTAAGTATTTCCGGCTGGCGATTATTACACGCTTGGCCGCTGACCACATTTCAAATCAGATTCTCCATCTTTGACTTATAGCCTCCAGTGTTCCACTCTTCCATACTTGGAATAAGAGCTGAAAAAATTTGGCGAAGCAGAAGATTTTGTGGGATTTTGGGGGATGATGGGAGGCAAGTTCAAGAATTGAGGAGTACCTTTTACGGGTTAATCCTAACGATTGTTTCACCTTCAATCTGACTGCTGCTTTTAATGCCTCTAGTTCTAATAAGAGATGCAGCAACGTGTTTGCCTATATGCGTCTCCATATATATAATTCTTATAATTCTCTTCATTCGAAAACAAGTTTTTGTTAATCGAATGTAGGCTTTCACGGCCACTGTCCCATAAAGATGTATCTTTCGGGAATTGCCGTGGTTGTTGTAACAAACTTGACGTTTCGCTGATCATACTGTCAGCTTCTTCAGAAGTTCTCTAAAGACTGACTAGTCTTTAGAGAACTTTATTTCCTGCTAACAAGAAGATATTAGAGTTTGCCGCTGATTTTGTCCGATGTTTGTTGTGCTGGAAGGTTTAATTAAAATATAAATTGAAGAGACTTGTCGTCGAAAGACTGACTAGTCTTTAGAGAACTTCTGAAGAAGCTGACAGTATGATCAGCGAAACGTCAAGTTTGTTACAACAACCACGGCAATACCCGAAAGATACATCTTTATGGAACAGTGGCCGTGAAAGCCTACATTCGCTGATTCGCTACGTTTCGCTGATCATACTGTCAGCTTCTTCAGAAGTTCTCGAAACGTCAAGTTTGTTACAACAACCACGGCAATACCCGAAAGATACATCTTTAAGTTTTTGTTGTCAACAGTGTGGATAATCTAATAGTTTGTGGTTTGGTTAGTGATTCATGAAGTGCCGGACAGTTGATGTTTCAATTACGACAGTCACGATAACCTGAAATACTTTAGAGGGCATGATATTGCAAACGGAGGAAGGGAAAAGAAAATTATAAATATATTTTATCAATTTCTCTACGACAGCTGATGATATAGACTGCAATTGTAGTGGATACTTTTGTTTCTTATTAATTAACATACTAAGAATCAAGTCACATAAAGTTAGCAATAACTAGATATTTAATTTCATTTTGCTATTGTGTTTCTGTTGGGTTATGTCTTTCAATAAACTTGATTCCTTTCTGTGCTGTTTTTGGTTTTTAATTTTGAGATGTGTTGAAATCCGATTACCCGATATATATATATGTATATCGCAATATGTATTAATCTACTGAATTGTGCTTTTATATAATATGTTGGTATACCAAATGATGTATTCTTCTGTATGTTCAACTTAAAAAATCCATATCTCACGGCAATACCTATACAATTGATATGTATTACATTCAATAATTCACTATCTTGATAATGAAATTATTTATAACTAGATGTAACTAATCAGAAACTCTTTCATGAATAATGTTTTAGAACGTGTAAATGCAATTCCTTTTTCCTAATGTATTAATATTCTGCAAGTATATGTATCCGATACGATATAAACAACCAACGTGTCTTACATATTAAAGCCTTCAATATGAATATAATATACACTATAGGATTATTTCGCATATTACATGCAAATTGCCATTATTCCCATAATTAATATTATGAAACAAACATAAAAATTCATAATTAATTGATTGAGATAGCTTGGATAGAATTGTGTGTAATAGCACAAAACATGATATGAAACTGAAACTAAGATAGGAACATATTACATATTGTTTCCACATTGGTGTATTCGCTCCTACATACAATATTTTAATATTGGCAACAATAGTAGACTGCATATAACACAGTTACGTTCATTGAAATGTTTATATTGCAACTCTTGAATAGGTCAATTGGTCATTTATTGTTTGTGATCTGATCGACTAAATTTCATGTTTGGTAGCGAAGTATTATATCTCTTGGCACTTATTTTCCTACTTTCTGTTCTGTTGGGTACTTGTTTTAAGGTAACTACTAGTTTTCTTATGGTTTCCCTATTTATGTATCCTACTGTTATTATATTTCAATCAATATTATGTTTTTTATAGAAGTGGGGTAGCTATTGAAGCTACGATTCGATGTGCCTTCAAGTTTTTTCACTATTTACAATTTATTTGTTTTACCTACATTTATCTATATTTTAAACGCAAACGACCATGTACCTATAAGACGCTATAAATTTTCTAGACCAAAGCGTTGACAACCTGTTGAAACATACATATATTTCTTTTTGTATATTCATTTCGAGTATTTTTGTTGTCCTTGAGCTTGATAATCCTTGTTTTTATGAGGAGAGACTTCATGATGTGTACTCGCCTGTCTTCTTGTTCCTATAATTACTATTTCGTCGCGTAATAATATTTTCATTTTCTCTCATTACCATACTCGCGTTTAATAACCTCGTTTACAACGCCTTATTAACAGTGAAATTTATGATTACGTCGGGGGCCGTAGCTGTGAGAGATTAAGCATTTTTCTTGGTATTAGAGATTATTATTGCTACATGAACTTATTAATAAACCAAATTAATGTTAATCTGATCTATGTATTAACTGGCGATGGTGTGGGCAGTTGAAAATTTATTAATCCCGGCCAACACCTATTCAGATAACTATTGTGTTAATAGTGGAGAAAACGTTCTTTTGTGTTTATTGCAATGGCTCTGAAAGGTGGAAAGTTAATTAATAAAAGATTGCAAAGCTAGAATGGCGAGATTGTAGAAATATATTTTTCTATTATATACAATTAATATTCTTCAATCATATTTCTGATTTCGTTTTAATATGATATCTTACATCGTATTATATCGCTGCCTATTTTGATGATTAATAATAGTTTCGGACAAACAAAGTGATTTGCAAAACTTCATATTCCTCTATCTCAGATTTTTATAACTGTACATTTATTGCAATAAATTACTTATCTATCACATAACAGTACACTTTCGTCCTTACCCTTCTTCTTCATACTACTGAAGAAGTCATTCTCAACGGTTGTTAAACATTCCACTTCCGGCAGAAGATGCACCTCTACAACTTTTTGTACATTTTTGCTAAACACCTTTGGGTTGGTTCGGTTCGGTTCCAGCATTGATGTGATTTTTCTCTTGATTTTTTGTTTTTCCTTTAGAAACTTCCTCAATCATCGGCGTAAAAATGAGTCTCCCAAGCAAATTCTGTAAGTTTGCACAACCTTCAGCAAAAACTCAAGATGAAATATAAGAAAAATATAACGAAATTATCGAATAAGAAACATTTAGGAATCACAAAATCCCGGTAACCAATTACACTAATAGCTATCGTATCGAAAACGTATGCATGAGTGCAGCAAACATGGACCAGTAAAAAAAAGATGATTATTTGGGGATTACAACAGTTACGGTTTATTTATGTAAAACATTTATGGTTCGATTCTTCTTGTGATCTGATTACATCTTGTTTTATTTATGTATTATTTGGCTATTATTAGAAAATTGGGAATGTATGAAAAACTTATCATGGTCCAGTATGTTTCCCCTCACCATACTCTCCTAAGCTGATTGTTTTAGAATATAATTCAATTTTTTTTATATTCACAAATTGTTGATTAACAATAACTATAAAAATATTCCTCGTGTTTGGTATTTTCTCATTTCATTACGGATTTTTGGTTTACCATTTTAAGGACAAAAGATATTTCTTTCAAAATAGGCTCAAGTGACCTTCTATTGTATAATTACATACAGAAATAAGCAGCAGTCTTTTGGAATGCAGGACGGGGCGGGAGAGGAGGGGCGTTTACTTGGACATCGTTCAGTAGGTGTTACCAGCTGTGCACTCCCGGCATTTCGAAAGTTCAGAATTTGATAAACTTTATAAACTTTACAGAAGAGCCATATCTTTTAGTAGTCAACTCACTCCAAAAAATTTTTTTTTAATTTTTGGGGATTTTTCGAAAATATGTATATTTTGTAATATGTATAATTTATTATATATTATATAACTTATTTTTGGGGCGGTAGAAGAGAGTGCCTCATTCACTTCACTTGTTTACGATGATGTTTTTAGATTACAATTCCAAATAAAACCTAATATTTGTTATGGTGTGCGAGCTATTTATAAATATTTAATAGTACAATTTTCTGAAGAAGGTAGTGTATTTGTGACCTGCGGATGTCCAAGGGGAAATATCATCAACTAATAAGGATTAGTTGATGATATTTGTATTAATTAGTTTGGTTGAGATGACATTTTTGATTTATAAGGGCACAAAATTATGTATGTAAGTATAACAAAATAATTTTAATCTGCGACTTCACAAACCGTTAAGATCCAATGACAAAAAATATTATATTCGTACATAATGTACCTATATTCTAATTGATGGGATAACTCTTTTAGTTACATAGATTGTGAAGATTTGAGATCACAAATAATTTTCATCGAGTGAACGCTTGTATTGATCTTATTTTATCATATGTCCACCACATGTCCTTTGATCGAATATGTTTTATTTTATATTTTTTCTAATTAAATTCCATTCTACATTGAACGACTTAGTACATAATAGAATACAGACAATTTTGGTTTAAATCATTTTAGGATCTCAATTAAAGAAAACATTTTAACTATTCAGAGGAGGTACTGTTTATCTTGCTATTCCAATACATGATACAATTAAATTTTTCACAATTCGTGACCTGTAACAACGTATTTGCATTGAACTGTTAGTTGAATCCATCAATTTGGAATAACATACATTAGCGTCTAGTTGTTTATGCAATCCAACGGGAATTCGATGGGTGTAGGTTAAGCTAGCCGTTAAATTGCTGCTTCTATTTCGTTGAATTACACATTTCGTGATATTTAGAAGTTAGAATATGGCGTATACAAGTACGTTAGGACAAATTGGCTTATCATAAGGGGACGTGATTTTTGCTAGATAAATTATTGAAACATGTTTTCTTCCTGGGCAGCAACAGTGCCGCGATCGACTTGTACAGATAATAATCGCCTATCCTAAAAACCCGTTATTCCATGGTGTTATCCGGCCCAACGTACATGGTGTTAAAGAAACGGAGCTTTGCAGAGTACTGGGTTGATCGTTCTTTGTGCTTGTGTGAGTATGTACAATTTAGGTACATAGCATGTATTGTATTTTGTATTACAGGACGTTATAGTGTTGTACAACGAAGTGAGAAGATCTCTGCACAAAAAATTCAAATAATATAATATCGAGACATATCCCAAGATTAGAATTTGTATTTTTTAATGCATATCTTGTAGTAATAATTAGCAAAATCTAAATAAGTAAAGAATACTAATGAGAGCATATAATGATCAGTAAAATATCGCGCATGTTCTGAAAATATTTCTACAGTTTAGAACCCAAAAAGTGTGGAAACGGGTTTGAAAAAACTTTAGAAATGCAGATTAGTAGGTAGAACTATATATTATTACCAATTAGCGAGTTATAGTATAACATTGTACATTAGGTGTAAAGTCATATCAAGGTTTATTATAAATCAATTTTTAAACCTAAAACCAACATTAAGTGATACGTATGTTATTGCGAACTTAAATAGATTTAAATGTTTGATAATAGTTGTACAAATTAATGTAACTATGTAAATTTCGACCAACTATAAATGTTTTTCATATCAAAGTGTCAACGAACAGATACATTTTGTAATTGCATTTATCAAAGATGAACAGAATGACTCGTATAAGAACAGTAATGTGGGCTCTGAAACTATATCTGGAATAAATGTGATTGTATCAAGGAGAAAAAGATGAAACTGAGCTGTAAAACTGATAAAGTTGTGGATAGAATTATTAAGCAAACGAGTCGCTAGTCGCAGTGGTTAGGCGGCTACCCAGTGATGTGGTAGATCGCTGGGACTTGGGAGTCAATTTTCCGAGAGGACGGTACCATTGAAGAATCGGATACCGATTGATCTACGATTCGTTGTACGGAGGGAAGAGATTAACAACACGCCATTATTAATGGCGCGATAGTGCTGTAGCAAGGCCATTTAAACACATTTACACACACAAACTGTACAGCAAGAGTTTTTCGTAAGTTAGACAAGCAATACCATAGAGAAAAAGTTTCAAGTATTGATGAGTGTGATTTATATGAGATTTTGGAAGCCAGTATATGTAACAAACTAATTGCAACAGATTAAAGAAAACAAAGACGAATTCTTATTGTGCTTATATGAACTAGTGACCGATATAGATCTTTATAAATAATTAGAGAATATCATTTTGTTATGGATATGTTAAGTAAATGATTTGGAAATGTTGTTACTTTTTATCCAACTCACTTTAGGATAAAAAGTTTGAATGAAACAAGCAAGCAGAATAGACTTTCCTTATGGTATTATTTATCTTTGTGCTTTTGAGATACTTCTTTTTCGAACAACTAAGAAAATAGCGAGATGGAAGTCAGATCTTTATGCTAAAGTGGAATAGAGAAAAAGAACAAACTATAAAAGTAGATCCAGTCAGACATTATTTACCTTTATTCGTACGCTCTAATCTAATGTATTAAAGCGCATCACAGTTATAACTATTATTTTACTTTGGGTGTTTGTGAGACAGCATTTTTAACTTTTAAATAATTTATGTTATTGTGGTATCAATTACTCCATGTACACTTGCGGATTTTAGTCCTACTATTGCAATTCTTCATACTAATTATCCGGACTCAAGTTTTCATTGTGTCAAGAAATGCAACAGAACTTATTCTCTAAACTGCGATAAAGTATAAGACTTGGGTGGTATCGTGTCTACTTGCGTGGGTGGTCGCTGTTCTCTTCTTTCCGTTTTACTTCCTCACAAGATGTATTAGTGCTCCCAGGATTTTTCGTTAGAACCATTACGTATGGGGAACTTCTGTCTCTATTTTGTGGATCGGAGTGACTAATCTTTGGTTTGTAATTTTGGTGTTGTATTTGATAATCGGGTGGACCTTTGAAATAGGTAGGTACTGCTGTTCTTCTGATGAGTATCTTCATATTCGGTATTTTAGATCTTCCCGTCCATAGAATATTCAACTTGCAATCTGGGTAAGGAGTAGCCTAGGGTTGCCACTGCTTCGAGTATGAGTGGATTTGTAGCTTTGCTTGCTTGTCTCAAGGTGAGTTTTGACAAGTTCTTCAAGTGGTTGAGAATAGTTTCAATTTGAAGGTTTTTGTGCAGCTGTACGTTGATAACGAACCATGTGGCCGAAACTCATTATTCTTAGAGTAATATTCTGAATGAATATTCGACATGAGCGATCTATAATTTAGTTATTTATATGTTCCCAAACTATTTCACCTGTTTTGTTTATGGTACTCATCTTCAAATAGTATACTCAGAAATAACGCAAGAATGAATAGTAAAATACATATGTATTTAAATGATTAAGTAGTAGTAATAACTGTATTTCCATTTGACAAAGATTTTGACTAAGGACTGCAGACAACCAGTCCTTAGTACAGAGGTGGCAAATTCAAATTGTTCTGCCCGTATTAGTTGTGTGAGTAAGTTTTTTGTTGGCATCTTGCGCTAGTATTTTAAATGCCTTTGCTACAAAATAAATTTGTTACTAAATATGTATTCATAATCTACAACCAGCATAAAGTTTTTATTGGTTCCAACTTTCTGGACTATCTTTGTTGTGGATATATCTGAGATTACACCTTGATTCAGAGCGATTGAAAACATTGGCTGGAGTTTATCTCTTTATATAATGTATTGTTTTATAAACTTATTTGTTGCAAATGAGTTATTGTACAAAATATTAATAAAGTTGATTGATATTTGCTATTGATGTTTCTTGACCTGCCTTCTGCTGATTTGTGTGTGTGGATATAATTTGGAAATTACAACCCAAAGTACATACAAAGTACTTAATTGTGTGGGTTTTAATGATTAAGGGTAGTTCTTGTACTAAGAGAAAAACGCCATTCGAATTATGTTTCGATGTTATTACGACATTCATCCCGACACTAACATGATTTACTGTACCATAGTATGTAGTACCACTCCCGCATCTAATGGATCTCTGCGTGGGCGTCCTACATTATCCATCTAAGTGTCGATAGACGATCATGAGATGATTGTCTCTTCTTCTTCTACTACTTCGTCCTTCTTCTCGCTACATCATCTGATGCGCGGGAACAGCAAAAGGACCTTGGGGTAATTTTCGCGTCGCCGATCTTTGCGTCTACCAACACAGCATAGCTCTCCTATCGTTTTCTCTCTCTAATCGACAATTACTCGCTTAGTTATGGTATTCCGACCGGGGGCGGCGTCTATATTTCGAACGAATCGATGATTATACACGTAGAGCATATGTATACATGTATAGTACAAGGATACCTTTACATGTATGCTACTGAGTACGTGTGAGAACGATGGTAAAGCAATATTTTAGTAGCATTTCTGAAAAAGATTGCAGTCATAGATTCGAAATTTTGTTTCATATACTGATAAATATAACAGAAAAACTTTCTATAGAAGTACTTGGCTATCCTGTGTTCAAAAAAGAAAAAGATCTTTGAAAGAAGTCTGTAGGAGAACTGATAAAAATTTTACAACAAAGCAGAAAAAATTATCATATTGGAATATTTAAATATTATCAACTGCAGCTTGCATAAGAATTGTTCTTATCAAATGCTACGGCTATACGGCGTACTAATATATTCAGTGAGACTTTCGCATGAGATACTGCAGTTGTCGATAAAGTATATGCATCATTATGTTGTTTATATGAAAATGTTCTACAGTGTACATATCTGTAGAGTAGATATTTTGGTTTTTAATATACGTCGTGGTATTCGCGATAAACAGCCGATGGCTAATATAATCTTACATGAATAACGAAATAACAATGAGAAACATCCGAATACCGTTTATTATGGTAATTTTTATGCTTTTTAAACTAAAATTTCGCGCAATATCATCTCTTTTATTGGAGTATGTCACGTAGATTAATAATAGTGTACTTTACTGTAATAATATGTGCCTTTGGTTTCTTTTCCAGTTCAATTCCAGTTTTGCAGTTCAATTCCAGTCTTGTCTATCTTTTTTGATACAGTTCTGATTTTAATATTTAATTCAGTTGTAAGTAAAAAGACTAGTACAATAGAATTAATGACTATGATACCAACAAATTTAACATAATTAAAATGCATTAATTGTTGAACCAGAAACCAAATAAAAATATCATTCCGCGTACCCTCCGATGACCTAATGCCGTTTAAAATGTCTTCGAATTTATTCAGGGTTAACAAACGCCGGCATTACAAATTAATAGACTACTCACTCGTCGCACCGTACGACTATGTACAAGACCTGGTCCTTGACCGTAATACTTCTGTAGGAAAAGCTTGTGTTGTCATGATCAGCATTTACGGTCTTTGACATAATAGGACTTGAGTGATATATAAATAATTTCTCAGGTCAAATGATTTATTATGCCGGTTCAGTTATCGTTTTCTATTTATAAGTTATTTAAAAAATTTGGAATTCAAGCGAAAGTGTTTTTTTAAGTGAGTTTTTAAGAATGGAAAAATGTACTGTTCTATCCATTATGACATATTCGCGAGCAGGGAAAATACTTTCGATGTTACAAAATTGGTTACTACGTTGAGATTTAGAAGTGATGCATTCCGAAGCTAGCTTGGCAAAGTCACAAACAGACAAAGATGTTGACTGATCATAAAGTGGAACTACCAAATATACACACTGAAACAGTTACAAAACATGGAATCCCTTCCAATACATAATTTTATAAGATGCAGTGTTGGATAAATTTTGTGTTTTTAAATAAAAAATTATGCTAGATTAAAATAAGTGAGAGGGTCAAAGGAACAGTTATCTGCTAACTGCCAGTGCTGCTATTCAGAAAGACTAATTTGTTTGAATTATCTCAAAATTTTGCATATTTATCTTACAAATATGTATTTGGACACAGGCTGGTAAGAGATGCCTTACTCACACAAAGTCTACTCCAATAATTTTCTCTCTTTCATCATTAGAATTTTTTGCATAAGTAATCCAGTTGAATTAAATATAATGCAAGGAAAGAACGTATTGAAGCAAATGCTTAAGTTTTCTGTGGTTTTAAGGAAGTATCGCATAACTTTAGTAACAAACACTACCGATTCAAATATGTATTTTACAATACAATGTTTAGAAGTTTAGAATTAGAGTGTCATAAGTTTAGCATGACAAGATTTGTCTTCAAGAATGTACAATCATACGAATTATTCTATTCAAGGTAGGAAACCTTTTAATAAAACAGGAAGATCGGAATCTTCATTTTCGTAGTAGTTTTGTCACAAAGGTGGAGTATCGTGGGGATATTTATTAGGGAGCACTTGCAACTATCGTATTCAGATTTTGATTTTTAGTACAAGAACATCATACATTTTTAGCGGCAGAATTATCCGATTTCCGTTTATAGCTTCTTCCAAAACTTGACATTATATTCAAACTTCTCAAAATATCTAAGAAACTATAGTAGACAGCAAATTGTTTTGAAGTACATAATATGGTCTACCTTGTCCGTTTTTTCGAAAATGATTCGTGTCCTCTACAAAAGTACAGTGTGATGCAACCAAGAGGGGTGAACTATTATAATTAAACGGTGAGGAATTTCAAAAAAACCTTTTGGAATCTGATTGAGGGCTACATGGGCTACGCTTTACACAGGGTGATCGAAGCAGCTGGTGATGAGCCAAACTTATGTCGTTTTAAATGGGAAAATTATTACAATTAAAAAATTAAAATTATTACAAATATTACAATCGATTCTGCTAATTACTATAAACAATTTGATATAACATTAGTTGGGTCTAAAACCCATAGTTATGGAGAGAAAAGCTATTAAAGTTGAAAAAACGCTCGCCAATGTCATGCATTTTTTATAAGAACCGGATATGAATATTAAAAAACTAGTATATCACTAACGGTACTAAATTGCTGAGTAAAATAATAGCCTATACTCAACTTGAAATGATTCGCCCTGACACAGAGTGATCGAGTTTTGTAAATCCATTTCGGACTTAGTTTTTCCAAGCGGAACACCCTGTATATTATTTTTGTATGTTAAAGAGAACTTCATCAGCTTTCTAAAAATGCAATATACGTTACCCTTTTGACTGTCGGTTTTTAAACAAATTCACTGCAAATGCAATACTTTGAGATTTGATATATTTAAAAGTAGTTGAACTCATACAGTTAGAGTATTTTAATAAAGATGTAAAATTCAACAAGTGAATAGTAACTGTCATTCCTGGCAGTTCGCTATGAATTTTTAGGTAATGTTTGGTTTGGGCAACACATTTGTGAGGAATTAATTTGTAACGAAAGAAGGCGAAAACAAGTTCTACTGAATGTGAATTATAAATATATCTAAAAAATGGCAGTTATAACAATAATTTAAAATGTCAACCTTGCAATCAATATAATAAAGTGATTTGATTGCATGTTACAGTTCTTTTTAAAATGTTTGTGTTAAATTTTTGAATGCGGAAATGAAACAGGCGAAGGTGATTTAATCGATTATATGGCAATCAAATTAAACGTTGCGTTAGTGACCAGTTACTATTTTAAGTGCGTTTATTTTAGTAGTACGAACGAATTTAGTGACACGAGTAGCTTATTAAATTGTCTTAAAAAGGTCATGTAAAGGTTAGGTTAGCCCTTCGTCAAGAAAGAATACCATGTCAATAATTTCTATCGTTTATCTCACACTATAATTCTTAAACAGTAGTACATATATACTTAAATTATTATACTTAAATATTTACTTAGAATTTTAATACAACTTAATTGTAAATAGATGGCACACGCAAGACACATGTCACACAATGAAAATTCCATGATCCACTTCAAATTTGATTAAAAATAATTACGGAAGAATAGAGAAAGTCTTTTGGTCTACTGTGGTTCACGGCAATATAGAAGATCAATTACGTCAGATAGAAAATAGTATATTACGCAACGAGCACGAAATGAAGCTTATTTTGCACGAGTATCGAGTAAAAATACGAGTGCAAAATAAGCATTTCGTGCAAGTAGCATACTATACTTTTATACGACTACCTGGTGCTACGTTAATAATAGAATTGTGTTCAAATATGTAGGATCTGTCAGTAAATCTGTACCGTCCGTCAAATTGTGACGTTTGTTATATCAGCATACATCAAATGTCATATTCTCATATATCCAGCAAACGAATTGAATCGAAGTTTTTCATTTCGGACGGGTTGCTTAGCAAGTTGCTGAGGCAACGCGTGCATAATGAAATGTGTTCGAAAATGATCATGGTTACGATTCAAAATACATGAAGCCTAAAGGATTTACTAATAGGAGAAATATTTAGTAACCAAATGGAAATAAGTAGTCTATCTATAACATGATAACATGAGGACATACAAAATTATATACAGTCTTCAGATTAGATAAACGTGTTCGAATAAAAAAAAATTACAAAAATCGCTAATCCAAAGGCATTTAAACAAAATCATGGATGCCTACCAATCTGGAAGATTAAGGTTCATAGAGTGCATAATAAATACTAAGGTATCGGTTAGTATATCTATATCTAAAGACATACACTGAAGATACATATATAGTTTAGAATTACTTCATAAATATGGTTAACCATTCAATTGCTTTTATGCTAAATTTGGTTTATTTTAAACTATATAGGAAAAGTAAATGTATTAGTTTAATAATATCTGCGCAAAATACTCATATCGCAATGAGTAATAATCTACTAATATAAAAAAAAAATGGGCTAAATGATATACCTACCTGGATAGAGATAGAGAATTTTGTGAGAGTAAGGTCGGCTACGAAAAAGACAGTTATGAATCGTACTGTGGCGGGTTACTTTGGGTGACTTTGTGTAAACTAAATGAATTTTAAAAAAATATAGTCTAGTTTACCATCATTATGTGTTAACTTATGGTCTGCAGTATTCGTGTGGTACAATTGCTTTTTCTAAAATTGCTAATAGCTGCAATATAGTGAAGATTTTCTAAGAGATTGTTGTGTTTCATGGCATATACAAAAGGTGGTATTCTCGCAATGAGCATGAAGAAAACTACAACAACAATTATATTTATTTATATTTTCATATAAAATCCTTCATAACTTCAAAACATTTATTACATCTAAAAATAATCTGTTCACTACCTTGCAAAAAATAACTTTCTTCCTTGACTGAAAAATGTGAATTTATTGCAGCTTGGAGCTTGTTGTCGCCGGAAAAACGTTTCCTACTAAGCTATTTTTTCAAATTAAGGAATCGATAGTAATCACTAGGGGTCAGATTCGGGCTATATGGTGGGTGGTTAATTTCTTTGAAACCATAACTTTGCATAGTAGCCTGGGAAACAAGCGCTGTGTAAACCGGAGCGTTGTCGTGAAGATGCACCACATTGGCGGTCAGTTTGCCTCGTCTTTTTTGTTTAATCGCTTCTTTGAGATTATGGAAAGTTGTTACGTGAGATGCTCCGTTTACAGTTTCACCTTTTTTAACGTACTCGATAAACCAAATTCATGTTGAGTACCAAAACATTGTGGCCATGCCTTTTCCAGCATTAAAATTTGTCATTCGCCTATTTTCTAGTGATGTTTTATTTCAAGAAGTAATTGATAAAGAGCAATAGTAATATTGCTTAAAGTTTTGCTCACTGCTGTGACGACGTTCTAAGCTAACTCAATAATAACAATTGATTTTTTATTGTATACATTGGTATTTATCATAGTTTGATATGCAATAAGAACAAATGTCAATGCTTTTATGAGTGGTTGTGTATATCTAAATTTCCTGAAACATACGATAAGATATACCTGTCACTTCGATAAAAGCGAATTACCCGGTATAAGCGGCTCGGTAATGTTAAACCGGTATCACTAGTCACTACATCTGCAAATGTATGCTCATGCGGATATGTGTCTGTGTTCGTGTCTGCATGTAGGCTTCTGGTTTAGATTTCGCAAATGCAGATTAGTTTGTTACATGCGCACTATAAGCTAGGAATTCCGCGGAATGTCAGCAATGCCGTTCTGTATGTCGCGCCTTTCTTTATAAATAATTTTACGTCACCATTATCTACATACAAGATGCTAATACTTTATTACGTCTTCGTGTCTTTAATGGCCCCAACTTCCTCTCTTCTCCGCGTCTCGTTCTCAATCTAAATATTTATTCCGGTATTAAATTTTATTTTATCTAAAACACTCGTAAATTCTAACATTTATGCGTTTCGCTCGATTTCTTTTATTGTGTCCTGTACTGCTACCATGACTGCTACTTCTCTAATGGCGCAATAATGGCAGAACATGATAAACACGAACGATGCGTTTAACGTTGCCGGTAGATTTAAAAACAATTAAATTAAATGGAAATCAATTATCCCTTTTTGCCGCGGTTTGATGTATTAAACATTGTCATTGTAACGATTTTGTCTTTATTATCTGATTTTCTATTACTACTTACAATAATTTGCCTCTTAGTTATTTAATTGTTGATTATACAGTTTGCAATATATGTAAGTATTTGATGATGATTATTAGAGTAGGAATCTAGAACTCAACAAAGCTTTAAATAGATGTAATTAAAACAGTGTGTGTGTGTAATTAACGTAAAATGAAATCACATGTACCAATAAATTTGCTTGTTATCACCAAATCTGTAATGGCTCGTTGAGCAAGCTGTCGTTAGAAAATTATCTGTGGATTTCTACCTTGCTTTATTTTCAGTTTTATTACTAGACGTAATTTCATTCATTGTTGAAGTAGATAAGCTCAATAAATCAATATTCATTGAAAGTTAGTCTTCTTTGTAAAGCTCATCACCTTAAATATTCTTTTGAAGTCCTACTTAGAATGATTGAAAATATACTATAAGTACTAGCAGTTATAAAATAATTTGAACTTATTTGTTTAAACGCTTTTCTTTTAATCGATATCTTGATACTTTAATTGGGCTAGTAAATCAGCTTGAAGCTCGCTAAAGATTTTGTCGGATAAAATGTGATTTTCTTCTAAATTATACTTCGTGTTGTGCTTCAGTGATAAGTTATATAATAAGATAAACAAATTTTCTCATATGTATGTACACACTGCATCTTTAAAGTCAAATATCCAAATTTGTTGATCTTACTGGTTACCTACTGGATTGGACAGAATAAAACACCGTATTTGGGTAAATAAGAATGTCTAATGCCTAATTTATCCAGAGAGAGAAACTGAAGAAACTAAAGAAAAAGAAGTGCTGATAATGTGCGTTTAGACTGTTACACTAAGAAATTTGACAGACTCAGTGGCAGCAATGGTAGGGTGGTCGTTCTCTTGTAGTGGCAAATTGTAGAGTTCTGATTATCTAACACTGGCCGCGGCGTTGTAGCGTGTCTTCGACTTCGATTTCTCGCCCAATTAGCCCGTAAAGGCAAGCTCGATTATGCTCCCATGCCGTTTTATTCCTCTTAACCAGGTTGCATCCGAACAAAGAAGTCCGCAACCTGGTCAAGAGTTAATTTAGTTACTCCGGGATCACCTAATCGGTCGACCCCAAAGTAGATTCACCTCTCCCTGTCCGCTGTTGAGCAATAAGTGAGGAGATGGATTGGAGTTTCTTCTGCACTCTCTATGTTTCCACGCAGGGAGAATTTACTATGCCCATGCGATGCATAAGTTTATTCAATGCGCACTGACCGGTTAAGCTCCCTGTGAGTAATCTCAGCCTGTCTCTGCTCTGTGTACTTTTCTCATATAGGCGAATCCCGAGAATTTTACAGTGTCTTACGCTGGCAAGTGCATTCCAGTAGGATCAATGCCTAGCAGCGAGTTGGTTCCGGTTCCGGACCTGTCAATGGTCGTTCGCTGGTGCCTCTTGCTTGTCAGCCACTGCCTCTGATTCCAGAGTGGCTGGACATCTCAGCGTGGTGCGGTGATGTTCTACCAGTTTCACGAGCTTCCTATGGCAGTCACCTCGGAATCAAACTTGACAGGCTGCAGTGCTTTTAGAGCAGCCTGGCTGTCAGACAAAACTTCTACTGCTCCAGTAACCTGCGGGCAGTTTAAAATGTTCTTCGCGCAGGTCTAGGTGGCAATTATTTCGGCTTGGAAGATGGACGGGTAGCTCCCCAAGGTGACGGCCTTGCCATCGGGCTCTCCACCTCTCACAATTCTAATTCCCGTGTCGTTCGGCGTTCTAGAAGCATCAACAAACCAGTGGGATGATCCTCGCCTGGATTTGTGAACGAGGACTTTTGCAGTCTCGCTGCTGGGGATGTCTCCATTGTAGCCCTCACTGAAATTTCATTACTTTAGAATCACACGTTCAGATTACACAGGGCGTGCTCGTCCCTTTTTTCCAACAATGTATATGGACATACGGGCATATTGCGATAACTAAACAAATAAATACAAAATGAGAACTATTGAAAATGATTCATTCTTTGCAGTAGAAAGGAAACTAAATTGTTCTAATTCAATTTCAAGTTTAAAACAATCAGTAAAACTTTCACTACACAAACATCAATAATATCCGATGCTTGCCTCTAAACGCTACAACTCAAGTGGAGTAACAAAATCTTTGCCACTTATCACTTATGAGATCAGCTAGCAACTGTTTCCGACTTATGTATCTAGGACAAACGTAGAAAGTAATTATTGGTTTAACATCATTTTAAGAACCTGTGTCGTATTATTTTTTGAAACCGAAATGATTCCACTTTCCGTATTTAGATTAAAACCTCTACCAATGCGGTTTCAATTTCTTTGTATAAATACTGCAAAACACATAAATCATAACAGAAAAATTGTGTGTGGTTCAATTGTAGGATAAACTAAATAATTACACAGTTAATAGTTACTGGAGGTTGAGAACAATTACGTCGTAATGTTTTGTGTTTAACACATAACAATACGCAGAAGTGCGAACAGTTATTTCTTTAACGATGGTAACATTTCGCACAAATATATGTGTAAGTATAATACATTTGAAGTACGAACTTAAATACTGCCGTGAAAATGAAGAAATGGTTCGCTTAAACATCATTAGAACTTTGAATCGAAAATTCAACTCCATTTTAGATTCCAACATAGGTATTATTATTCGTTTGCATTTTTTGAACGACTGTTGTATTTTTCAGTAAACTTTGAATTTTGAGTGAAATATTAAAATGGAAGTACAGTAGTAATATCAATATTTCGTGATTGAATTTAGGAATACTTTATTGTGTATAATTTGCAATAAAACAGTATCAGTTCTCAAAGATATATGTATAAAACGTCATTATTAGATTAAACAGTCTCAGAGTTAATGCAAATTTACAGGGAGTCTGTGGTTGGAAAAGTATGAACGCGGATTAAAATCTCCGCAATTGTTGTTTAAGGAACTAAAATACTGAACAAAAAGTAGCAATTCCTGATCATTTGCGTGGCTCATTTAATGGCGAAACATGCAATACAATTTACAGATAGTAAACTAATCAAGGATTATCTTATGGCAGTAACGGAAAAAAATATGTTTACAAAAAACTATAATCGCTTTAGTTTGTTAACAAACACTGTAGCTCGACAAGTAGACGATATTGCAAGTAATGTATTAATTGAATTATCTGATAAAGAATTACACTTACAGTAGTTCTGTTTGGCCCTACATGAGTCAACAGATGTCTCAAATACTCTTCGGATGTAGATATTAGCATTATGTACTTCTCATTGAAAATACTTCTAAAACTGTTAATAAAGGGTTCTATTAATGGACGCGGCAGCTTCGTTGAAAAAAGAATAAACGTTGTAATTTTAATTGTTGCTTTTCAAACACTATGTATATGTCAAAGACATTAAAATGAATATTTTATCATATATCGTTGTTTTATTATTTATTATTTTTCAGTATAAACTGCTTGAAAGAATTACAATAATAAAATTTTGATGGAACAATTTTGATGGTACAAGAGGGGACCATATAATATTTTCATTTAATGGACCATAAAATCTAAAATTTTATCTTCGAATTACCATTAGAGCTTTGAACACTTTTAGTAGTCTATTCTCATGAATCATCCTGTATGCGTTTCTACTGAAACGTTAACTTATTAATTTAATAGTAAGGTTTACAGTCGTCATCTTTTTGTGTATTTCCAAGAAAACTGGCTAGTTTATTAGGACAGGTAATGTCTACAATAAAAAAGCAAGCTGTATACACACTTGAGAAGTTCGTTATAGAAAAGTCATAGTTAAGTCGGATAACTATCGTACTGGCGTTGTTACCTTATTACGTTGTTAGTAAATAGGACAATGAGATTGTTTCCGATGTACGAACCATATAATCATGTCAATATTAACGCGTTCATTAACTGCCACAACAAAAATTAAACTGAATTTTTTTTTTTTTGGCGTCATATTTTCTCCTTGAATACCTGCCGAACAAAAAGTATCTCCTTCTTTCCCATAAAGTTAAAGTTTATCTTTCTCGGGAAAAGAAATACTGTCAAACATTCAGGAAAATTTAATATTCTACTAAGGTATGTTAACTAAATGCGCCTGATTTGAATATAAAGCGATTTTATTTACCCGTGGCAGTAAAAATTGAAGATCATTTGAAGAGCTTCGAGTATTAATGTGAAGCTTGTAAGTATACCTACATACATATCTGTCTGCATACCTTTAGACACTTAAAAATAGATGCATTTCAAGTAATCGTTAATATTGTTAAAGTAGGAGAAAAAACGCATACTAATTAACAAATATAAGTATGACTGAGCAATATAAAAGGCGCGTATTATTTTTTTTAGAATTAATCAGTAGGAAAATACACACTTAATGTTGATTTGCTTTTCGTGTTTGAGAAATACTTTATTGAAATTTTAAATTGTGTTACATAAATGTTGTAACTTGGGCATTTTAAAAGCTTTTGTTAAAGAGAAATATGCGCAGGTGTGATTAAGGGGAGATGAGTTTGAAGGACATTTTGTGGGAATCGTTCTGTTTCATTTTTAATACAAAAGGTCTAATATGATGCGCTTTAAAGATCGCTTAGAAATTATATTCCTAACTTAAAAGGAAAACGAAACTACGGCCACACTCAACAGTTACATGTACAGTTAAGGGTATTGCGAAAGCTCAGTTTTTGATCTATTGTAATTGAAAAATGAAACTGAAAATTAGGCTTTTATTAGTACTTTCGCCACACTGCGCTGTTAGATCCATGTCACCCAGCAAGACATGATATTAATTACAAAAAAAAAACAAGAAGCAGAAGATACTAAAAAATATGCAAATACGTATCACCTACTCAATATCTTTAACGAAATTTCAGATTTATTCTTAGACAGTCAACTCGAGAATTTCAACATCGAAGTAAGCGGGGACTCACTTTATATCATTTTAGAGCTTATATTTTGTACCCACAAAAACCAAATTAAGTTTATATACCAGGAAAGGAAGTTGGATTAACAAACCATCAATGAGTATGCAGACATTAGATTGCTACCATTAGCAATAAAGTTCCAGCCCAACCTTGGTTTGTCCCTGGATTTCCCTTTTGTCTGGTCATAAATTAGAGGGTAGCGATATATGGTGCATCGTTAGCTGTATAATAACCTGGTAGTAAGGGTTTTATGAGATCGGTGAGATGTTGTCCGTTCAGATTGTCTATTACATTTTAGTAGTTTAATATTCATTCAAATTGTTTTCATTTCCCACACACAACAGACAAAAGTCCGAGTCTTTCATGGAACATTAGAAGCCTCATTGTGTACAATGTATGTATATGTATGGATATAAATTTGAGACGGTGTCTGGTATAACATTCTAATACGTCCTCTTTTCTATCTTCAACCAATTATACCCAAAAAATTATAAACAATTACATTTCCTAAATCAAGTAAATTAATACAGAATTGTTCCAAGCATACTGACAGACAGTCTCTTCTTTTATTTAACTCTATAGATATTTGTATATGTATAATGCCGTACATACCCACCATACATAAATGTATGTAGCAGCAACAGTGCATAACTGAAAAGCAGTGAATAATATTTCATTTTTAATAAGTCCTGTTAAAGTCACTTGTGCAACCTTTATATGTAGAACGCACTTTTTTAATCCACACAGAAGTAATTCATTTTCTAGATTGTAAATCTGATGATTAAAACTAACTTTATATGCAGATCATATTTGTGTTGGGTATACATTGCATATCTGCAATTCTGGAGAAACATATCCCAACTAAATTTTGCCCATTAGTTGTATTATGTCTTACGACTAAAACTTAATGTGGACAGTAAATGTAAAGTTATGCAGCGAGTTGTGTTATTAATTCGTTAAATTATGAAGTTATCACTAGCTGCGTAATTGTTGTGTATTTTGAACGTTAGCGAAGAGTAAAGTAAACACTATTTATGTGTGTGTATGCATATATTTGTGAAGTTTCTTCTCATTACCACTAAGCAAACATTGGCAATTGCTGCTGTATTTTTATTTTTGCATTTAATGAGGGTATGTTACAACTATATTACATGAAACAGTATGAAGTGCTGTAGTTAAACGAGAATGTTTTTATGATGGGAAATATGAAGTATTTTTTATATTCATTAGTTTTGGTGTTTATTATTTTTCTCGAACATTGTCGTAAAGGTATAACATACCTTCTTCACTACCTATTCTACATCCTGCTCATAAAACGCGACTGTATGTTATGGAGATTATAATATGTAGATGAAAGGCAACTGAAGCATAACAGCATTATTATCAAGAAGGTAAAACTCGAATAGCTATTGTAGACACACAATACCGATGGCCACAGTAAATTAATTGAAAAGCACCGAGGTGGTAACAATTAAAGAAATATATTAACATCTACTGAATGAATGTGATTCTAAGCGAACTGATTATTTTGTATTGCGCAAAGAGAATGCGGTTTAAAGTCATGTCTTCTGGCATTATCTTTTGAAATTTTTATTACGTAAGTTTTTTAGAAGTCTTAATTCTCTGTTTATGTATGGTTGCTCGCATAATCTTGATAGAGCTAACTTACAACAATCTTAACCAAACTAAAAACGTTAATTATGTCAGAATATTGTTTATGAGTAGTATCACAATTGCATGCGATTATGATTTAGTATGTATCTACATTACAGCACAACAGCAAAGCACAATAAGTATACAATTCTTAATATCTTGTTACTATAATGTTTTTATATAGTATCTATATACCTATATTTGTGCATAAATCATTGGACATATCCAGTTACCTTAACTGTTTTTAAAAGGTTTCCTTTTTCGTTATGGTGGTGTATTGCTTGTTATGGCCATCGATACAGCTCTGACATTGTAAACTGTTTCATAGCTTTGTTAAACGCATCATCTGTCCACGAGTGATTTTACGCTGTTTATTGTGTCGCAACAGCGGGACGATGCCACAAGTCGTCCTGAGTCGTCAAGATTCAAACCCGCCCCTAATGGACTATCACTGGTAGATAATCGTTCTTACCACTACTGGTATCAACTTAACGGGTCGATGGCCGCAGTGGTTAGGCGGCTGACTATCGTTGTGAGAGGACGATAGGTGCCGGGGTTCAATTCTCTGGAGGGACGGTGACATTTTTTCAGAGAGTTTAATCCCGGATCGACTTGCCATTCGCTGTTGGGAGCAAAGTGATTAACAGCGCGGCATCATTAAAGGCGATATGATGCTGTCATAAAGCCAATTGAACACAACTTACACACACAAAAACTACACCGCGAGAGTTGCAGTGATAGCCAGACAAGTAATACAGCTTACGGAGTCACTGCAACTAAGCACCCACCACACATTAAAAAAAATAAATAAAAAAATATCTTTAGCCAGAGGAACTAAATAAAGATATGTGTGATTAGAGTAAGATCTGTAAAACGATCTGGTTAGGAAAGTATTTGTATGTAGTGGTGGTTTCATAAAGATCCGTACTACAGAAGCCAGACTAGTGTAGTGCAGTAGTAGCTTTAGTGCATGTAAACCAAACCTACGTGCAGCCGTATAACTTAAACTGTTTCAACGTTATGTACCAACATTTTCCCTTCTATACACTTGTTTATGTTCTAAAATATTTTGTTCGCGGAATAGTATATTATTAAGTTATTGTTTTGTTTTCCTCCGATTTGTGTGTTTATTTTTTTTTTCTTAAACTCAAAACGCAACTAAAAAGTCATTATTAATTAAAACCTTAGACACGTATTATATTTATAAGTGAAATATATATGCAATACCTACTCCAAATAACGTACTATTGTTTTTGTTTACATAGAAAATATCTAGAATTCCCGAATAAGAAATAGTGAAAATTAAAGTGGAATAACTTTTATAGCGACGCCGAAAATTAATAAGTTAGAGCGACTCTGTTAAAAAAGGGTAATTTCTTCCAGATGTAAAAAATATAAACTTGTGATTAATCTAATCATTTTATATTGATCTAACAGTATTTTATTAATGCCTGCACTAAACAAGAATGGTAGTAGTATTTTCTTAAAAATTATATATACTTAACACTTGTAGTTATCAGCAGAAATAAGTGAAAGGTGTACTAAAAAGCTCAGAATTGTAAAATGCGTAGATATTTATGTATGTACATACATAGTAATGTGATTTTTTTTCTTTTTGCAGGTATGTACCTACAGCATATTACCATCATGTTTATCTTAAGCAGTCTGTAAGTATTCTAATTTTTTTATGTGTGGTGGGTTGCAGTGACTTAGTATGGTGTATCGTTTGTCTGACTATCATGCAACTCTCGCGGTGTAGTTTTTGTGTTTGTATAATTGTGTTGAAATGGCTTTGTGACAGCATTGAACCGCCTTTTATAATGCCACGGGATTAATCACTTTGCTCTCAACAGCGAATGGTAGGTCGATCGCAAAAAAATGTCACCATCTTTACGGAGAATTGAATCCCAGCTCTTATCGTTCCGTCACAACGATAGTCAGTTACCTAACCACTGCGTCTATCGACCCCTACTAATAGATTTAGTAATAATCTTATTATTTAAGGTACAATGAGATCACACATTTAGGGTGACCTTATAAGGTAAACACGTATTTATTTAAAAACGTACATACCTACAAAATAACTTACAATTAATCAATCTACTCTCTACTTTCATTCGTTAATTCATTGAATATCTTTAACCTAATATGAACTTACCGAATTTATCAACCTAAAACTTTCGTATAGCTATCTTAAAAATTTCTTTGACGAGATTTTTATTAACATCCGTGTCTTTATTTAACACAGTTGCAAAAACTTAATTTTGCAGAGTTGTATTTTATTAAGGTAGTTACTTCTCACTAACTTCTAGTCGAAAAGGTGGAGTGATTAATGAGTGTTATTATATTCAAAACCTTCATCAATTTTTGACTAAAGTAAAGAATTTTAATAAACACTTTCAATATAAAACAATTAAATTTTATCTTGGGAATTCTAGCATAAATTTGTTTTGCAAATAACTACTGATTAAAGATACATTGCGTGGACTTCCTTCTCTTAGCACAGCAATTTAAATAAATTTTCGCTTGCAATCTCACGTCCTTCAAAAGCCAACAAATCCTTCTTATTACCTTCTTCCCGTCTTTGTTCTTAGGTATATTATCCGAAGAAGGAACGACTCGGCGAGAACTTAAAGTTATCCAATATAGGGAATTTGGTAAATTGATGTTAATCACTGTATAAATATCCCATCAAACAAAGACAGTCAATAAGAGTGTTCTCAGGTAGACTGGTTAAACACGTACATGCAGAGGATATCACTTTTGTACGCACCACGGTACCGTTTGTTCTAGCACTTAGCGACGTTTGAAAACTGTAAGTCACAAAGAAATTATTGTTAACTTATTCCCGGTCGAGCGGCCGTGCTTAATCTCAGATTTGTTTACAATTAGGTGGTATGTGTTATTTAATAATCCCATTTAGGTAAAAAAAGAACAAGATATCTTTGTTAGAAACGTTGATTAATTAACTAGAAAACGGGTCATCGAGAAAGATAGGAGGCGGTATGGTTCTTGAACATAATTTTTTATTTACAGAGAAATCTACAGTTATATTTGTTACACTAACATAACTTTAAGACAAAAGTGTATATAAAATTAGCAGACTCAACGTTTTCTTTGCAATGTATTTGTATCATCTACCAAGAAAAGGAGATATCATGTTTCGTACGTTTATCTTACTTTTGTTGTAAGTCTATGAATACTTCTATTGGGTACCCTGCTCTCTTCCTCTTCTATATTTTAGCTAACTTTTTGCATTTTGTTTAATTTTGATGTATTGTTCTCTTCTATTGCGTTTTATTTTCTCTTCTCTGTCTGGTTATAGCGAAACATTTTATGGGCTATAGGACCTCTTGCCCAATATATGTTTTCTTCAATTCAATTTTTAAATCGGTGTCTCCCATTTGAATATTTACATACTTCGCTAAACGATGATGATAACATGTTGATAAATGTGCATTTTCCTATATGATCTGCTTACCGTTAAAATTAATTTTTTTGTGAATTCTGTGATTACATACAGACAACCACATCATACTTCGAATATACATTGATAGGGGAATGACACACTGAATATGACGATCAGGAAAATATACCAATCCAATATACCTTAGGAACATGTGTCATTCATTTATGTGAGTTGTACCTAATCTGTCAAGTGTAATATTATGGATATAGTCTATACCGTCGATGAAAAGGTGCTGATTGTGAAATGGTATTTACAAGGGCACTAATTGCTGTCCATTATAGCTCTCTTTCGAGATATGTTTGAAAATCGGCCTATTCCTTGTTTGAATACCATTTATCGCATCAAAACAAATTTTGAAAAATTCGGCTGTGTTTCATCATCTCTTCATAAAAAACCTCGGGTACAAAATAATGATAATGAGGATCGCAATGTAATGATATGTGCTAGCGTGGAAATTAATTATACTCGAACAACATCACAAATAGGACAAGAACTGGATGTATTATGCGAAACTGTGAGAAGAGTCTTAAAGAAAAACAAAAATCACTCTTATCATGTTCAGAAGATGAATGAAATTTTTCCACAGGACAATTATGATCACATTCAGTTTTGTTTAGACATAATTGAAAAATGTGCAGTGAATGAACATCCTCTTTACGGACGAATGTACATTTTTCTTACATGGTCACCATAATCCTGCGATACTACGATATTGGTCTAGAACAAACAAACACATTGCGTATACTGCTCACAGACAGTACCCACAAAAGATTAATGTATGGGTTGGGATATTAGGTAATAATATCGTTGGCCCTTTTTCTATTGATGGCATATTGAACACACAGAAATATTTAGATCTACTACAACACAATATTATTCCTTTTATACGTGGAATACCTAACGTTGTAATGGAAGACGTTTGGTATCAACAAGATGGATGCCCTGCCCATACAAGCAGGATTGTGGAGCAATATCTAAGGAATGCATTTGTGGACCAAATTATTTCAAAAAAAGGCACAATCCATTGGGCTGCCAGATGTTCTGATTTGGCACCAAATGACTTTTCTGTGGGGTTACTTAAAGTCACAAATATACGGCTTCCAAGAACAACGAGCAACTAATTTAGACGAATTACGTATAAAAATTACGAATACTTCGTTAGCAATCACTTCCGAAGTCTTGTGCAACATACAACGTAACTTTTATCATCGAATTGCATATTGTTTAGAAGTAGAAGGAAGACGTTTTGAACATTTAATTTAATATGATAATAACATAAAAACTGAGAATTTTTGTTTATAAATTATTGTTTCTAAGTAGCATTTGCAATAGAGAAGAGTTCTATTTATCTGCTTAATAAAAGTGTTTAATCTCCGGTTTTACTAATCCTTCACTTTTTCATATTTTCTCTTTCTAATAAAATCCCACCTTCATAATGCTCTCTCCATGTTCGAAATCAATTCATTCTTACTAAATAATTTCTATAATAAATTCTTCTCAAAATACAATATTGTCAATTTGACATACAGACTTAGAAACCGACCCCATCTACTTCTACTCTCGGCAACCAATCACACAAACGGTGTATATTCGTAGTTTAAGTTGGAAGTCTGTATATGATCATAATCTAAAATTAAATATTTAAATTCACTTCTTGCATTTATTTTATTTAAACAAGAATTTGTCATATTATATGTATTAATGTGTTGAACAACTGCCCCCGTAATTTATATTCAACCTGCGATAACAGCAAAGAATTACAAAATTATTCAAAAATACAATAATGCAGGTAATTTACTTGTAATTATTTAATCGATTCACACAATACAAATACCTACCCATATATGCATATATGTACCTGGAAATTTGAAACCTAAACAATAAGAATCGAGTGAGCTTAGAGGAATTTATTCGAACAAAGCAATTGATGCTACCGAGAATAGTGAATTTTGGATATGTAAATAATATGTAAATGGTAAAAGTTGTTATTAACAATTGGGAATCAGTAACAAACTTTACAGGTTAATTGACAATAGAGGATGAATGAATATATGTATAAGCAGAGTATACAGAAACGCTTGCTTTACATGCCTTCTGGCAGTGTTCAGTGCACTTCGTAAGTTAATAATTAATTTAAATCTGTCGCAAGTACCATCGAAAACTGGTGGCCAAATATAGTCTTGCTGCAGCAGTTATAAACATCATGGATAACTGCTAAGTAGTCCTAAGCAGTCGTAAACTAACCAGTAAACGCGCAAAATTTAAGGGTACACATTACATACAACACAAGTACTATTGTACTTTCATTTTTCATTGTAGAAAGTTAAGCTTTACTACGAATAATATAATACGAATACCACAAAAATCTCTCGATATGCCTGAGATGTGTTCGCGGCACAGCAATGTGTTGCAACACGGCGATTGAGAACCGCTGGGTTAATATGAATAAACTTGATGGGATCCGCTTTTATTTAATAATAATATATACAATCGTTTGAACAAACAGATTTATTTGAACAAGTTTTAAAGTAAATTAATTAAATAATTTTAAACTGCTATTCACAGCTCTAGACAAGTAGTAGGCACGAATTTACGACGTTAGATTGACTCCATTTTTTCGCTATAGCGAAATTCTGAATCTGCAAATTTTATTTAATTTATTTTTTTATATTATAGTACAGTGTGTTGCCGGATAGGTGTCCCAATAGGAAAAACTTTTTTATTATAGATGTATGGAAGAAAATATTCTTTGTCAAAGTTTTTGCTTAATTTGAAATACACAAATGATACTAGACTTCTAAATTAATATCATAATAATGTGTAAAATAGTTGATTTTTGTAAATTTTGGAGTCACATTTTTCTAAGTCCGTACGATGTTGCACTCACATCTAGTTGCATTGAACGCAACGATATGCAACGAACATTGCATGCGTGTTAGGTTAGGCATGTGTTAGGTGAACTACTGTCATACAGTATTAATTGTCAAAATATGAACACAAAAAAGGAAAAACTTTATTATGGGTTTAAAAAAAATATGTTCTTTATTAACGTTTTTAATTAATACACAAATAATGTTTAACTTTTAAAAATCTTAACGTACAATAAGTCCCTTTTACTAATTATTATTAGAAAAAGTGACTCTAAAATTTACAAAAACGAACTATTTTACGCATTATTTATTAATTGTATTCTGGAACAAATTGAGTTTTAATTTATTCTTGTTTTATTGACCTATACGGGGAAAGATATATAGTATTAAGAGTTTAAAATAATAAATACAAGTACAGTGGCAAAGTTAGAATAATCATGAAAGTATAAATAAATTCTGACTCGATTTTGTTTTTTCTTTGCGTATACTTTGTGTAACGACTTAGAATTTATATTATAATTGCATTACGTGTTAAACTTAATTTATTAGGTTATAATACAATACGAATTCAGTAAGTGTACTTGTAGTAGTATCAAATTGTCTTGGAAATTCTAGAATTTTAATTATAAGTGCTAGCAAGCTGAGAATAAAACATTCTCAGCTTGCAAAATCATTAGATTTACTTCTTCTACTGATACTTTTCCATTATGTAATACAATAAATGTAGCCAAAACAATTTATTCAAATGATCTGTGCGTCATGTTTTAATTACAAAATTTGTGATGTAGTTTTAAAGTCATGTCTTATTGTCTCTTGTTCTCTGTGCTGAGTTACTTTTACAGTAAGTAGTCTGACTTTACAATTCATGAAAATCAACTGTTTACGACTTTGTGTAACTAAAATTCTTTCAAGCTTTCCTTTGTGAACGTCTGCCTGTTCAGCAAAAGTGTACAAATGAAAAATGTTTTCACTAGGACAGTAAATACGCCACAGTATTTCTTATTGCTGAATGTCTTATAGCAAAAGATATTTTCATAAAATTACTAGTCTGCATTTTTTCAGAAAGAATATTTACAGAAAAAATATTTTTATTTAGCTATAAGTAAAAGGGACGTATCGGAGTACACGTAACTAAAAAACTATAAATTCACGCTTATGACTCCATGAAAATCTAACTGAAGTAAGGAATAAAGGTGTAGATTGCTAAAACGAAAATGATTCCTTTATTTAATGCCAAAGAACAATTTTTCGTTACAAAAGGTAAATAAAATTAATTAAATTTACTTGCTTAAAATTTGAATCACTAGGACCTCATTGATCTTAAAATATTACAAATAAAGCATAGAATTGAACATATTTGTCACCCAGATTTTCAGAAGAAAAATTTAAATATTTTAAGGACAATTCTCCGAAAAAATTGTTACCCTTCCAAACTTGTCAATCAAGCTCTGGTTTCGGGGGCGTGCTCTCGTGATGTCAACGTCTCCATCCAAAATACTGACATTCGGAAAAACCAAGACAATAAGACCACTTACCGTAAATTACAATATATACCCAATTTAACAAACAGCCTCATTAATTTGTTTAAGCAGTATAACATAAAAATAGTACCTTATCCAATCAACAAATTAGCGGCTTTTTATTCTAAAATCAAAGACAAGACCAACCATTTTGATCTTTCCAATGTTATTTACCAGGTCCAGTGTAAGGACTGTAACGGGTGTTACATTGGACAGACTTCACAGAAATTAAAAAATCGTATCAATGCTCACAAAAGTAGTGTGAGAAACCATACTAGTAATACAGCCCTCAGCTACCACTGTGAAGAGACGGGCCATACATTTGATTTTGAGAGCGTTAAGGTTTTATGTGTGGAGAACAACCCCTATAAAAGAAAATTTTTAGAAATGTGCCATATATAAAAAAACATAAAAATTCAGTTAATTTTCGCAAAAATGTAGATGATCTTAGTAATATTTACATTAATTTAATAAATTTGTAAGTCAATTTGAATTGTTTCTAAACTTTTAATACAGTCCTGGTATTTTCCTTTATTATTATAAGAAATTTTAACAATTTCTTCAACAAGGTTATTTATACGAAAATTTATCTGTTCCGAAATTGTTCTTTGTAGCGTCCTGAAGAAGCCGACAATCTCTCGGCGAAAATTTGGCATTAAATAAATGAATCAAATTATTTTCGTTTTTGGAATCTACATCTTTATTCCTTACCTCAGTTAGATTTTCGTGGAGTCATAAGCGTGAATTTATAGTTTTTTATTTATCTATGATACTTAAACTTATGCGCATTTGGACATAACGGATATAGAATGCGTGTAATATAGGTGTTATCTTGGATGCCAAATTGACATACAAATCACACACGGAACAAATAACGAATAAAGCCGCCGGAGTCTTATAGAGGAGGGCCTGTAGAGGAATGTTTGGCTAAACGTGGGGGCCTGAAAATTTTAAATGGTGTACTGTCTGTACATGAAATTTATAGCACCATCTATAACTAATTTGGTGACATAGTGACTATACGATAAAGGCATTTAGGAAGGTCTAGAGGATTTCCTGTTTAGGTATCATCAATACCATGTCTTCGGCGCAAGTAATATCCTGCTAGTTTATAGATGCATCGAACACGCAAAATGGCATCGACATTGGAATTTAAGAGACAGGGATCCAGACTTGCACAGAAGCTTTTCATGCAGGCAGTTCAGCCCTGCATGAAAATGGATCGATCGAAATCTTGTCAGTCATGCTACTCTTGCGGCAGTGCAGGTTGTCAAGGTCGATTCCGAGGTGGTATTGGAGTACCATAGCAAGTTCTAACAACTAGTGGAACAGCAATACACTAAATTGAGATGGGTGCTAAGCCACTCTGAAATCAGGGACAATTAAATAGTTGACATGTAAGTGTGTGATACCAGAGAGCACCTGTTCACAGGTTCAGAACCTATGCATTAGAATTCTTATGGCAGCGTCAAAACTTTGTCAGATCGGGACTCGCTGCTAGGTATACATAGCTTCTACTAGATTGGACGGCAGAATCAGGCTAACGTTACTTAACTGGTCATTGCACACTGAATGAACATATGCGGTGAGAGTGCAGATGAGACTTCTCCGGGGAGAGGCGGATCTACTTTGGGAGCGATCGATTGATGTACTTAGTGTAACTAGGTTAAGTCTCGACCAGTAACCAATTTCTTTGTTCGGGTGCAATCAGGTCAAGAAGGCTGAAACGGCATGCGTTTAGAATAGGTCTTCCACTCAAGCTGCCTTTCAGGGTGAACCCATCTATCCAAGAAGGAAAAAAATATGTGCATAGAAACGGAAAATTCCGTCTTTTTGAGAGCAACTTTTTATTACCTCCAAATTCTGTAAACTTACTTCTGTGATCCGAATAATTTTTGCCATAAATGTTAATTAATTTTCCAATAAACGCAAAAGTGAGTTCGGGTAACAACTATTTGGGCAATTCACCAGTGCATTTTTAGTTAGCATATTTTCCGATGGGTAACCCCCTTTCTAGTTATTATTTAGTAATCATATGCGAGACTAAGTTATTGTTTTGTAATATTCGATATTTTCGGAGAATGAAGATTAAACTTTCTGTAGATACTAGATCAACTAGTGAACGTTTACCTATTCTCTGTTTATAAATTTCATTTCTAAAATGAGGTGTCTTAGTTATAATGCTATTATAATTACAATCATAAAAAATCTTCAAGAAAATTGATTACTTACATTATTTCTATAACGCGCCTAGTTACCTCGTTTCACCTTTACCGCTATTGTATATATCCCCCAATTATATCTATTCTCGACAATAACAATATTTTTATGCATGTCATTCGACATACATTGTATTTACCTCTATATTCTATATGTAGTACGGATAATTGATATAATTGAATGCTCGTCGATATCCCTCATATGTTCTATAGTGATACATACTTTCTAAAATATTGCATTGAACTAGACTAGTTTAGAACGTGTGTCGTTTATTAGCACCGTTGCTCTTTTTTCGCCTCTTTGCTTTTCCTTCGATAGTCGTTAGTGTTCGTAGCCTGAACGCTGTTGATTGCTTACCTGGGGCCCGATTCTCGAATCTCGAATGATGAACGTCGCATGCGACATAAGCCAAATATCGAATGAAATGTGCGCAGTCGTATTCTTGAATGTCGTGTGCTACAATTTTTAGTCGAGATTTCAGCGAGTGGGTAACAACCATTCGACATACAAAATCTTATGCGACAATAGTGCTACTTGCTTACACTTGGCGGCGTAAATATAGTATATTATAAAATAGTGAAAATATTACTGTAATATAGGGTAATGTCGGGTAATATGAGCACGTTAAGTGAATGTCATATATTTTTCGTAATTATCAAAGTTCAACCAACATGAATATTTTTTATCATGCAAAATAACATTCTTTTTCCACTACTAGCGTTAGAAGATGTCATTATTTGGTATGTTTTCGGGCCGAGATGAATTTCTCTCCTAGTAGTCAATAATAAAAATTATCTCCTACTAGTAAATAATAAAAACAATTGACACTAATAAAATTATGATTACGAATGAAATCTGCAATTCAAGAAAAAAGGTTAGGTTAACATTTAACATAAATAAACAAAGTAGGAAATACGTAATTTGGTAAACACTACTTATTAAAATAATAATTAATAGCGCAATTATGGCAGGTTATGTTAATTCTGACGTACGGCAAGCACAATAAAATCTCGTACACCTAGTTTTACCTATATTGATTTCACCTTTTGTGACATTTCTAATTTGACGTTTCATTTCCAAAAGTACACTATTTTTATAAGTCACCACAACCACTATGCATAGTGTCCAAGTGTCACCAAAGAGTGTCACATCCGTCAAATCTAAAGTCAGCTTACATTGAAAAATAATCTTCAAAAATTAGCTTGCTTGACATTAAGGTGTACGAGATTTTATTGCAAGCCAGTGTACCAGTATTTTTCATACTCTATTTGATTTGCTTCCTTGCGGATTTCTGCAGGAGTACAACTACTGTCTGACATTTTTTTTGGTATTGTAACAAGACATGAATAAAATCTCAATTTGACATTAAATGTTTATTCATTTGTTTTTACAGACTAACATGTTTTCTATGGATATCTTAAATTAAACATTTATCGGAACGGCTTATTATATTACATTATAGAAAGCGGTTAAATATGCTAGTAGTGGAAAAAATAGTATATAAACCACGGCAGAAGATTTTTCTCAGCCTCTTAGCCATTATTTCCCTCGACGCTTCGCGTCTCGGGAAATAATGCTACTCGGCTGGAGAAAAATGTCTTCTCTCCTTGGTATATAATTACTATTATCAAGTACTGTACAATAATTTGTGTTTTTAACATGATCATGTTTGTAGAGGCTATATTTGGAAACATTTTATACCTCGTCTTTTCCCATGCTCATATTACCTCACATTACCCTATACATAAGTGATTTCGGTAATTTTTTATGCATTTTATTCTATTTAACTGTATTAATATGTGTATGTATTGTAGTGTCTCGTTTCTATATATCTGACATAAAGTAAAAATGGCAAACATGGAAGAAGGAATCATGCTTGCTGCAATAGAAAACTCTACATTCTTTTGCTCATTACTACAATACTATTTTATTTATCCATTGTAAGTACTCACAATAATTACAAAAAAAAAGATGTAATTTTGACGTTACGTTGATGACAGGAACTCGCACAAGTATGACTGAGCATGACTGAGTGTGAGTGAGTATGAGCAATATTTCATCAATCGATATAGTAGATGCACATTTATATCCATTAAAGCGCTGTTGCCGCTACTTACCAATCGACAATTATTTCGAGCGATCGTCTTAGTGTCGATGAGTATTCGAGAATAGATCATCTCAACGTCACTCGACAAATTCGTGCGACATTTGTCGTACGCGACAAATTTCGTTCGAGATTCGAGAATCGGGCCCCTGGTCCGTTCTCTTCAACCTAACATAGCATAAGTATATACGAATCCTCGTACCCTCGCACATCTCTCGACCGGTGTGATTCTTATGAATTATGTATGCATTTTCGTCGGTACTACGTAGTTATGATAATTGTTACAAATCCCGTACTAATTACGAACGATTTTATCACGACTGCTTCTGCGAAAATACACAAGAATGCCAATCCGTTGTATATTTAATTTATGGACGTAGGTGCATATTACGATAGTACCTAAATTGGAATTTATAAAAACTGCATTATAAGAAAGCAACCGGTACGTGATAGCTAAGTGAAAGGGGTTGTCTGTTAAACTAGTACATACATTGATTTTTGTTTGTATGTATTGTTTGCAAAGTATAACCAACTCTACAGAAAATTGTTGCACCACATAAATAGATTTTTAATAAATATTTCTTCTCTTGTTTCATGGAGGATAATTTCACAATGTGACATACCAAAACAAAATGCAGTCGGCGGTAGCGTATCTGGTAGAAATAAAGACAAGACAGAACTTATGCGAAGTTTTATAAAGAGATTAAAGAGACTGGAAAGCCAAAAATAACACAGGTCTACAAAAAAAAATTGTTGAAAGATGTTTTAAATTCAACTACTACTTTTCGGGGCCCTGATTATGAATTTTGTTTTTATTTTTATGCATCATGTAAGGTTTTTTTTACAAACTACATTAAAAGAACTTATAGAGATAATGTATGTACATTTATTGCATATTTCCAAAAATATAACATGTGATTTTGATTCCTATTAAATTAACATTTTTTACGTTTAGTATGTAAACTGCATTTAGTTGCCTTTTTGTGGTGTGTTTGTTCGAGATTATCGCGTTGTAACATCCAGCAATAGTCTGCAATCATTGATATGGCTCCATCTACCTTGATATCGTCGTTCCATTTCCCATATCCTGGTGAAACCTTTCATCCTGTTCTTCACTTACCAGGTGCTTTGTATGCTTCTGGGTCAGCAATCAGGATTTACAAAGTTCCCCTGTTTTATCTGTGAATGGGATAGCCATGCAAGAAACAAATATTTGACTGACACACGGTGGCCTCTTCGGAAAGACCCTGTTCCGAGTACAAAAACATACAACGTACTAAATTGATGGATCCTAAAAAAATCGTGTTACCTCCTCTATATATAAAGTTAGGCTTAATGAAGCAATCTGTTAAGGCTTTTAACAAAGATGTTTTAAGTATATTTGCAACAAATTCTCAATTTTATCTGAAGCAAAGTTAAAAGAAGGAGTTTTTGTAGGACTTCAAATAAAATCGCTTTATAAGGGAGGATTTTCTCAGTTGTATGAATGCTGTAGAAAAAGATGCGTGGATTGTGTTTAAAGTAGGTTATTGAAAAGTTTTTGGGAAATCAAAAAGACTCCGATTACGAGAATATTGTCAACAACATTCTAAAAACGTTTCAGTACTTAGGTTGTAATATGAGTTTAGAGTGCATTTCCTATTTTCACATTTGGATCAGTTTTCAGAAAATCTCGGTGCAGTAAGTGAAGAACAGGATGAAAGGTTTCACTAGGATATATGGGAAATGGAACGACGATATCAAGGTAGATAGAGCCATATCAATGATTGCAGACTATTGCTGGATGTTACAACGCGATAATCTCGAACAAACACACCACAAAAAGGCAACTAAATGCAGTTTACATACCAAACGTAAAAAATGTTAATTTAATAGAAAACAAAATCACATGTTATATTTTTGGAAATATGCAATAAATGTACATACATTACCTCTATAAGTTCTGTTCTTTTAATGTAGTTTGTAAAAAAAACCTTACATGATGCATAAAAATAAAAACAAAATTCATAATCAGGGCCCCGAAAAGTAGTAGTTGAATTTAAAACATCTTTCAACAAAATTTTTTTTGTAGACCTGTGTTATTTTTGGCTTTTCAGTCTCCTTAATCTCTTTATAAAACTTCGCATAAGTTCTGTCTTGTCTTTATTTCTACCAGATACGCTACCGCCGACTGCATTTTGTTTTGGTATGGCTGCCACCTCCGCAAAGCACCCAGTTATATTTCCTCATACTTAATTTTCTTTAACAGAAGTTCCAAGTTTTGATAGATTTCGTTAAAGTGTACCGAATGTGCGACAGGAATGGAACTTAACACACTACCATAACGTAGTAATACTCCTTTTAGGCTTCTTTTGCTCGAATCAACAACTCCAACTTCGTAAGTAAATCAGGAATGTTATTACAATATACTAAAGTTTCATCTGAACTGAAATAAGGGCTCAAGTCTTTTCTCAATCTCTATAGAAACTGGTTGATGTTCCAGTAGCCAACAAATTTTTATCACGAAGTCTAGTGCCAACGATTCTGATGCATCTTTAAGAAAATGTAAATCTCTTATTAAATCACTCAGTTCATTTTGAGTAAACAGTTCTGGTTTAATGCATTCTTCTGGATTGAAGTCAACGTCCTTCGAATCAGATGGACCCACATCAAGTAAGATGAAACTATTGGCTTTAATTTCTTGGGGTGGAACAGATACTGGTACGTCAGGTCCGTGCGGCACAGGTCTGATAGCAGAACTGACGTTGGGATATGTAATATGTTTCTTATTTTTGGTGTTAAAGCGTTTTATACTGCAAGAACAAAAATAACAATCATCACTATGGTTTTTGGTTCACGCCATATCATGGGTATTCGAAACATAATAATTTTTTTTCTACCTTTTTGTCCAGTTTCGTAAAGCTTCTACGCAAACCCTGCATACAACGTGTGATATCCACGATTTATCTTGGTCGCCAAGTTTTTGCTAAAAGTACAAGTAACACCAAATGCAGACTAAAGACAAGTATCGACGTGTTGTAAGATCACTAAGAATATAATACACTGTTGCCAATTTAACTTTTTATAATAAATTTTACTATAAACATCATTATCACAAAATTTTAATAAGCACACGTTTTGTAAAAAATCCGTACGTGTTGGAACAAAAAGGATGTTATTATCGAAATCTGGAGGTTAAAATCATTCAAAAAAAATATAAATTTCTTAACATCGAATTTGTTGTAGACCTGTGTAATACTCGAATGAAAATCTGTCGGTAGCGTAGCACTGCAGCGTGTATAGACAAGAAAAGGCCGTCGGAAACCAGGTTTCATATTTTATGTTTGGAGAAATTTTCTTAAAGGAGTTTAATATAGGATTTTTCTCGTGTACCAGATGTACGCAGAAAATGTACATATCCCTTTGATATTTTTCCATTTGTAAGTCAATCGAACAACCATTAAACAAGATATTTTCATATAATATTACCGCTGAAGCTCTCTAAAGATAGAAGACATAATTTTAATTTTGCAAATACTAAGATTTAAAAAAAAGAAATGAGTTATAAGAACTTTTTTTTTATAATTTTTAATTTATATTTGTTTTATTGACTTACAAGTTGAAAATTATCTGAAAAATGTCCAGACAGCCCAATACAAAATTGAGACCAAAGAAGGAAAACACTTACTAAATATCATATAAAAATAAATACCAGCACTCTTTACGAAATAGCCAAGGAAATACCAGATAGTAGCCGTACTTTTTATTTTTGACTTACAACAAGGCCAACCTTGCCTCGTACACCAATAGGTGATGCATTTTGTATACCTAATTAAGTTATATGCATTTTACTATCTAAATATGACTTCAAGAAGCCCGATTTTCTATGATCACCAGATTTAGCTGGTCGTGGATTAACATAGATTTAGCTTCCGCACTGCTTGATTATGAACTCATTAAGTTACAATGCAAAATTAATGGTATAAAATCATTTCATTGACGCCTGTGCTGGGAAAATTCTCATGCCGCGCCATGCTTTAATATACTGGCTTAAACATAAAATTAACTATTTTCGTACGTGGAGATGCCATCTCACTGGTCTTTTGGAAGAGTAGAAAAAAATACTCGAGTGGGCACTACAAAGAAGATATTGAATTTTACAATGAAGTAGCCATTATTAATGCTTTAATGAAAGATTAATAAACATACCACATCAGAGTACTTGATACTGTTTATGAAAGAAAGGAAATAAGATTTGGTGATTAGAACGCTATCTGTCTATTTCTCAATCTGTTCCTGAAAATCGGTTGTAAATAAACTAATGTTCTTAATGTAGTGTGGATTCCAACATTTGTTGGAGATAATCAAGTTGCAACGTGTAATCATTGTGAAGTTTTAAGCAATTTTCAGCACACGTCATTCCAGTACAATCCAATAAAAGTTAACATTTAATTAAATGTTATTTTCATTGTTTTCAATTGCAAGACTCTCCTTTTTTTTTACTATAAGAGAACAAAGTGGTTCCGCGTCTAAGAATTTCTTTTCCTTGATATATCATTTATTTAATTACTTTTATATTATCAAGACTAATATATGAATGTAATAATGTGTACATCCTGCTGCAACTATGTAGCTTATACCTTTTGTGCTAACGTTTTTGTACAATAAACCAATGCAATATGACTCTTTCACTCGACACACGCTATAGAAATTTAAAACTTTATTATGGGTTTATAAAAAATATATTCTTTATTAACGTTTTTAATTAATACACAAATAATGTTTAACTTTTAAAAATCTTAACGTACAATAAGTCCCTTTTACTAATTATTATTAGAAAAAGTGACTCTAAAATTTACAAAAACGAACTATTTTACGCATTATTTATTAATTGTATTCTGGAACAAATTGAGTTTTAATTTATTCTTGTTTTATTGACCTACACGTGGAAAGATATAATAGTATTAAGAGTTTAAAATAATAAATACAAGTACAGTGGCAAAGTTAGAATAATCATGAAAGTATAAATAAATTCTGACTCGATTTTGTTTTTTCTTTGCGTATACTTTGTGTAACGACTTAGAATTTATATTATAATTGCATTACGTGTTAAACTTAATTTATTAGGTTATAATACAATACGACTTCAATAAGTGTACTTGTAGTAGTATCAAATTGTCTTGGAAGTTCTAGAATTTTAATTATAGGTGCTACATGTTTCATTCTCAGCTTGCAAAATCATTAGATTTACTTCTTCTACTGATACTTTTCCATTATGTAATACAATAAATGTAGCCAAAACAATTTATTCAAATGATCTGTGCGTCATGTTTTAATTACAAAATTTGTGATGTAGTTTTAAAGGCATGTCTTATTGTCTCTTGTTGTCTGTGCTGAGTTACTTTTACAGTAAGTAGTCTGACTTTACAATTCATGAAAATCAACTGTTTACGACTTTGTGTAACTAAAATCCTTTCAAGCTTTCCTTTGTGAACGTCTGCCTGTTCAGCAAAAGTGTACAAATGAAAAATGTTTTCACTAGGACAGTAAATACGCCACAGTATTTCTTATTGCTGAATGTCTTATAGCAAAAGATATTTTCATAAAATTACTGGTCTGCATTTTTTCAGAAAGAATATTTACAGAAAGAATATTTTTATTTAGCTATAAGTAAAAGGGACGTATCGGAGTACACGTAACTAAAAAACTATAAATTCACGCTTATGACTCCATGAAAATCTAACTGAAGTAAGGAATAAAGGTGTAGATTGCAAAAACGAAAATGATTCCTTTATTTAATGCCAAAGAACAATTTTTCGTTACAAAAGGTAAATAAAATTAATTAAATTTACTTACTTAAAATTTAAATCACTAGGACCTCATTGATCTTAAAATATTACAAATAAAGCATAGAATTGAACATATTTGTCACCCAGATTTTCAGAAGAAAAATTTAAATATTTTAAGGACAATTCTCCGAAAAAATTGTTACCCTTCCAAACTTGTCAATCAAGCTCTGGTTTCGGGGGCGTGCTCTCGTGATGTCATCGTCTCCATCCAAAATACTGACATTCGGAAAAACCAAGACAATAAGACCACTTACCGTAAATTACAATATATACCCAATTTAACAAACAGCCTCATTAATTTGTTTAAGCAGTATAACATAAAAATAGTACCTTATCCAATCAACAAATTAGCGGCTTTTTATTCTAAAATCAAAGACAAGACCAACCATTTTGATCTTTCCAATGTTATTTACCAGGTCCAGTGTAAGGACTGTAACGGGTGTTACATTGGACAGACTTCACAGAAATTAAAAAAATCGTATCAATGCTCACAAAAGTAGTGTGAGAAACCATACTAGTAATACAGCCCTCAGCTACCACTGTGAAGAGACGGGCCATACATTTGATTTTGAGAGCGTTAAGGTTTTATGTGTGGAGAACAACCCCTATAAAAGAAAATTTTTAGAAATGTGCCATATAAAAAAACATAAAAATTCAGTTAATTTTCGCAAAAATGTAGATGATCTTAGTAATATTTACATTAATTTAATAAATTTGTAAGTCAATTTGAATTGTTTCTAAACTTTTAATACAGTCCTGGTATTTTCCTTTTATTATTATAAGAAATTTTAACAATTTCTTCAACAAGGTTATTTATACGAAAATTTATCTGTTCGAAATTGTTCTTTGTAGCGTCCTGAAGAAGCCGACAATCTCTCGGCGAAAATTTGGCATTAAATAAATGAATCAAATTATTTTCGTTTTTGGAATCTACATCTTTATTCCTTACCTCAGTTAGATTTTCGTGGAGTCATAAGCGTGAATTTATAGTTTTTTATTTATCTATGATACTTAAACTTATGCGCATTTGGACATAACGGATATAGAATGCGTGTAATATAGGTGTTATCTTGGATGCCAAATTGACATACAAATCACACACGGAACAAATAACGAATAAAGCCGCCGGAGTCTTATAGAGGAGGGCCTGTAGAGGAATGTTTGGCTAAACGTGGGGGCCTGAAAATTTTAAATGGTGTACTGTCTGTACATGAAATTTATAGCACCATCTATAACTAATTTGGTGACATAGTGACTATACGATAAAGGCATTTAGGAAGGTCTAGAGGATTTCCTGTTTAGGTATCATCAATACCATGTCTTCGGCGCAAGTAATATCCTTCTAGTTTATAGATGCATCGAACACGCAAAATGGCATCGACATTGGAATTTAAGAGACAGGGATCCAGACTTGCACAGAAGACATGCTGAACTGCCTGCATGAAAATGGATCGATCGAAATCTTGTCAGTCATGCTACTCTTGCGGCAGTGCAGGTTGTCAAGGTCGATTCCGAGGTGGTATTGGAGTACCATAGCAAGTTCTAACAACTAGTGGAACAGCAATACACTAAATTGAGATGGGTGCTAAGCCACTCTGAAATCAGGGACAATTAAATAGTTGACATGTAAGTGTGTGATACCAGAGAGCACCTGTTCACAGGTTCAGAACCTATGCATTAGAATTCTTATGGCAGCGTCAAAACTTTGTCAGATCGGGACTCGCTGCTAGGTATACATAGCTTCTACTAGATTGGACGGCAGAATCAGGCTAACGTTACTTAACTGGTCATTGCACACTGAATGAACATATGCGGTGAGAGTGCAGATGAGACTTCTCCGGGGAGAGGCGGATCTACTTTGGGAGCGATCGATTGATGTACTTAGTGTAACTAGGTTAAGTCTCGACCAGTAACCAATTTCTTTGTTCGGGTGCAATCAGGTCAAGAAGGCTGAAACGGCATGCGTTTAGAATAGGTCTTCCACTCAAGCTGCCTTTCAGGGTGAACCCATCTATCCAAGAAGGAAAAAATATGTGCATAGAAACGGAAAATTCCGTCTTTTTGAGAGCAACTTTTTATTACCTCCAAATTCTGTAAACTTACTTCTGTGATCCGAATAATTTTTGCCATAAATGTTAATTAATTTTCCAATAAACGCAAAAGTGAGTTCGGGTAACAACTATTTTGGCAATTCACCAGTGCATTTTTAGTTAGCATATTTTCCGATGGGTAACCCCCTTTCTAGTTATTATTTAGTAATCATATGCGAGACTAAGTTATTGTTTTGTAATATTCGATATTTTCGGAGAATGAAGATTAAACTTTCTGTAGATACTAGATCAACTAGTGAACGTTTACCTATTCTCTGTTTATAAATTTCATTTCTAAAATGAGGTGTCTTAGTTATAATGCTATTATAATTACAATCATAAAAAATCTTCAAGAAAATTGATTACTTACATTATTTCTATAACGTGCCTAGTTACCTCGTTTCACCTTTACCGCTATTGTATATATCCCCCAATTATATCTATTCTCGACAATAACAATATTTTTATGCATGTCATTCGACATACATTGTATTACCTCTATATTCTATATGTAGTACGGATAATTGATATAATTGAATGCTCGTCGATATCCCTCATATGTTCTATAGTGATACATACTTTCTAAAATATTGCATTGAACTAGACTAGTTTAGAACGTGTGTCGTTTATTAGCACCGTTGCTCTTTTTTCGCCTCTTTGCTTTTCCTTCGATAGTCGTTAGTGTTCGTAGCCTGAACGCTGTTGATTGCTTACCTGGTCCGATTCTCGAATTCGAATGATGAACGTAGCATAAGACATAAGCCAAATCCTCGAATGACCCTCGCATATTCTCGAATGTCGGTGCTACAATTTTTAGTCGAATTTAGTGGGTAACAACCATTCGACATACAAAATCTTATGCGACAATAGTGATAATTGTTACACTTGGCGGCGTAACTAATATATTATAAAATTGAAAATATTACTGTAATATAGGGTAATGTCGAAAATGAGCACGTTAAGTGAATGTCATATATTTTTCGTAATTATCAAAGTTCAACCAACATGAATATTTTTTATCATGCAAAATAACATTCTTTTTCCACTACTAGCGTTAGAAGATGTCATTATTTGGTATGTTTTCGGGCCGAGATGAATTTCTCTCCTAGTAGTCAATAATAAAAATTATCTCCTACTATAAATAATAAAAACAATTGACACTAATAAAATTATGATTACGAATGAAATCTGCAATTCAAGAAAAAAGGGGTTAACATTTAACATAAATAAACAAAGTAGGAAATACGTAATTTGACTTTTTAAAATAATAATTAATAGCGCAATTTGCAAAGTTATGTTAACTGACGTACTGAAAATTGTTAAAATCTCGTAACCTAGTTTTACCTATATTGATTTCACCTTTTTGACATTTCTAATTTGACGTTTCATTTCAAAAGTAACTATTTTTATAAGTCACCACAAACTAAAGTGTCCAGTCGGAGTGTCACAGCGTCAAATCTAAAGTCAGCTTACATTGAAAAATAAGAAAAATTAGCTTGCTTGACATTAAGAGTGTAACGAGATTTTTTGCAAGCCAGTGTACCAGTATTTCAAAAATACTCTATTTGATTTTTGTTGAAAGATTTTTAGGAGTTCAACTACTGTCTGACATTTTTTTTGGTATTGTAACAAGACATGAATAAAATTCAATTTGACATTAAATGTTTATTCATTTTTACAGACTATCATGTTTTCTATGGATATCTTAAATTAAAATTTATCGGAACGGCTTATTATATTACATTATTAGAACGGTTAAATATGCTAGTAGTGGAAAAAATAGTATATGTACATTTATTGCATTATTTCCCTCGACGCTTCGCGTCTCGGGAAAAATATAACATGTGAAAAAATTTTGTTTCCTTGGTTAAATTAACATTTTTTACGTAATTTGTGTTTTAAACATGATCATGTTTGTTGCCTATATTTGGAAACATTTTGTTCGTCTTTTCCCATGCTCATATTAACATTACCCTATACAATGAGTAATTTTTTTATGCATTTTATTCTATTTAACTGTATTAATATGTGTATGTATTATAGTGTCTCGTTTCTATTATCCCATAAAGTAAAAATGGCAAACATGGAAGAAGGAATCATGCTTTCAATAGAAAACTCTACATTCTTTTGCTCATTACTACAATACTATTTTATTTATCCATTGTAAGTACTCACAATAATTACAAAAAAAAGATGTAATTTTGACGTTACGTTGATGACAGGAACTCGCACAAGTATGACTGAGCATGACTGAGTGTTGTATGAGCAATATTTCATCAATCGATATAGTAGATGCACATTTATATCCATTAAAACTTACCAATCGACAATTACCGATCGTCTTAGTGTCGAAGTATTCGAGAATAGATCATCTCAACGTCATCGACAAATTCGTGCGACATTTGTCGTACGCGACAAATTCATTCAGATTCGAGAATCGGGCCCCTGGTCCGTTCTCTTCAACCTAACATAGATTTTATATTGAATCTCGTACCAAACATCTCTCGACCGGTGTGATTCTTTGAATTATTATGCATTTTCAGATAAAACGTAGTTATGAATTTGTTACAAATCCCGTACTAATTACGAACGAACGACTCTTCTGCGAAAATACACAAGAATGCCAATCCGTTGTATATTTAATTTATGGACGTAGGTGCATATTACGATAGTACCTAAATTGGAATTTATAAAAACTGCATTAGAAAGGTAACAGGTACGTGATAGCTAAGTGAAAGGGGTTGTCTGTTAAACTAGTACATACATTGATTTTTGTTTGTATGTATTGTTTGCAAAGTATAACCAACTCTACAGAAAATTGTTGCACCACATAAATAGATTTTTAATAAATATTTCTTCTCTTGTTTCATGGAGGATAATTTCACAATGTGACATACCAAAACAAAATGCAGTCGGCGGTAGCGTATCTGGTAGAAATAAAGACAAGACAGAACTTATGCGAAGTTTTATAAAGAGATTAAAGAGACTGGAAAGCCAAAAATAACACAGGTCTACAAAAAAAAAATTGTTGAAAGATGTTTTAAATTCAACTACTACTTTTCGGGGCCCTGATTATGAATTTTGTTTTTATTTTTATGCATCATGTAAGGTTTTTTACAAACTACATTAAAAGAACTTATAGAGATAATGTATGTACATTTATTGCATATTTCCAAAAATATAACATGTGATTTTGATTCCTATTAAATTAACATTTTTTACGTTTAGTATGTAAACTGCATTTAGTTGCCTTTTTGTGGTGTGTTTGTTCGAGATTATCGCGTTGTAACATCCAGCAATAGTCTGCAATCATTGATATGGCTCCATCTACCTTGATATCGTCGTTCCATTTCCAATATCCTGGTGAAACCTTTCATCCTGTTCTTCACTTACCAGGTGCTTTGTATGCTTCTGGGTCAGCAATCAGGATTTACAAAGTTCCCCTGTTTTATCTGTGAATGGGATAGTTCCAAGAAACAAATATTTGACTGACACACGGTGGCCTCTTCGGAAAGACCCTGATTTCCGAGTACAAAAACATACAACGTACTAAATTGATGGATCCTAAAAAATCGTGTTACCTCCTCTTATATAAAGTTAGGCTTAATGAAGCAATTTTAAGGCTTTTAACAAAGATGTTTTAAGTATATTTGCAACAAATTCTCAATTTTATCTGAAGCAAAGTTAAAAGAACAGTTTTTGTAGGACTTCAAATAAAATCGCTTTATAAGAGGAGGATTTTCTCAGTTGTATGAATGCTTTGTAGAAAAAGATGCGTGGATTGTGTTTAAAGTAGGTTATTGAAAAGTTTTTGGGAAATCAAAAAGTCTCCGATTACGAGAATATTGTCAACAACATTCTAAAAACGTTTCAGTACTTAGGTTGTAATATGAGTTTAAGAGTGCATTTCCTATTTTCACATTTGGATCAGTTTTCAGAAAATCTCGGTGCAGTAAGTGAAGAACAGGATGAAAGGTTTCACTAGGATATATGGGAAATGGAACGACGATATCAAGGTAGATAAGTTATGTGATTGCAGACTATTGCTGGATGTTACAACGCGATAATCTCGAACAAACACACCATAAAAAGGCAACTAAATGCAGTTTACATACCAAACGTAAAAAATGTTAATTTAATAGAAAACAAAATCACATGTTATATTTTTGGAAATATGCAATAAATGTACATACATTACCTCTATAAGTTCTGTTCTTTTAATGTAGTTTGAAAAAACCTTACATGATGCATAAAAATAAAAACAAAATTCATAATCAGGGCCCCGAAAAAGTAGTAGTTGAATTTAAAACATCTTTCAACAAAATTTTTTTGTAGACCTGTGTTATTTTTGGCTTTTCAGGCCTTAATCTCTTTATAAAACTTCGCATAAGTTCTGTCTTGTCTTTATTTCTACCAGATACGCTACCGCCGACTGCATTTTGTTTTGGTATGGCCCCACCTCCGCAAAGCACCCAGTTATGTTCCTCATACTTAATTTTCTTTAACAGAAGTTCCAAGTTTTGATAGATTTCGTTAAAGTGTACCGAATGTGCGACAGGAATGGAACTTAACACACTAACCATAACGTAGTAATACTCCTTTAGGAGGCTTCTTTTGCTCGAATCAACAACTCCAACTTCGTAAGTAAATCAGGAATGTTATTACAATATACTAAAGTTTCATCTGAACTGAAATAAGGGCTCAAGTCTTTTTCTCAATCTCTATAGAAACTGGTTGATGTTCCAGTAGCCAACAAATTTTTATCACGAAGTCTGGTGCCAACGATTCTGATGCATCTTTAAGAAAATGTAAATCTCTTATTAAATCACTCAGTTCATTTTGAGTAAACAGTTCTGGTTTAATGCATTCTTCTGGATTGAAGTCAACGTCCTTCGAATCAGATGGACCCACATCAGAGTAAGATGAAACTATTGCTTTAATTTCTTGGGGTGGAACAGATACTGGTACGTCAGGTCCGTGCGGCACAGGTCTGATAGCAGAACTGACGTTGGGATATGTAATATGTTTCTTATTTTTGGTGTTAAAGCGTTTTATACTGCAAGAACAAAAATAACAATCATCACTATGGTTTTTTGGTTCACGCCATATCATGGGTATTCCGAAACATAATAATTTTTTTCTACCTTTTGTCCAGTTTCGCAAAGCTTCTACGCAAACCCTGCATACAACGTGTGATATCCACGATTTATCTTGGTCGCCAAGTTTTATGCTAAAAGTACAAGTAACACCAAATGAAGACTAAAGACAAGTATCGACGTGTTGTAAGATCACTAAGAATATAATACACTGTTGCCAATTTAACTTTTTATAATAAAATTTTACTATAAACATCATTATCACAAAATTTTAATAAGCACACGTTTTGTAAAAAATCCGTACGTGTTGGAACAAAAAGGATGTTATTATCGAAATCTGGAGGTTAAAATCATTCAAGAAAAAATATAAATTTCTTAACATCGAATTTGTTGTAGACCTGTGTAATACTCGAATGAAAATCTGTCGGTAGCGTAGCACTGCAACGTGTATAGACAAGAAAAGGCCGTCGGAAACCAGGTTTCATATTTTATATTTAGAGAAATTTTCTTAAAGGAGTTTAATATAGGATTTTTCTCGCGTGTACCAGATGTACGCAGAAAATGTACATATCCCTTTGATATTTTTCCATTTGTAAGTCAATTAAACAACCATTAAACAATAATGTTTTCATATAATATTACCGCTGAAGCTCTCTGAAAAAGATAGAAGACATAATTTTAATTTTGCAAATACTAAGATTTAAAAAAAGAAATGAGTTATAAGAACTTTTTTTTTATAATTTTTAATTTATATTTGTTTTATTGACTTACAAGTTGAAAGGTATCTGAAAAATGTCCAGACAGCCCAATTCAAAATTGAGACCAAAGAAGAGAAACACTTACTAAATATCATATAAAAATAAATACTAACACTCTTTACGAAATAGCCAAGGAAATACCAGATAGTAGCCGTAATTTTGACTTACAGCAAGGCCAACCTTTGCCTCGTACACCAATAGGTGATGCATTTTGTGTATACCTAATTAAGTTATATGCATTTTACTATCTAAATATGACTTCAAGAAGCCCGATTTTCTATGATCGCAGATTTAGCTGGTCGTGGATTAACATAGATTGCTTCCGCACTGCTTGATTACTTAGACTCATTAAGTTACAATGGTATTAATAGTATAAAATCATTTCGTGACGCCTGTGCTGGGAAAATTCTCATGTTATACATGCTTTAATATACTGGCTTAAACATAAATTAACTATTTTCGTACGTGGAGATGCCATCTCACTGGTCTTTTGGAAGAGTAGAAAAAATACTCAGTGGGCACTACAAAAGAAGATATTGAATTTTACAATGAAGTAGCCATTATTAATGCTTTAATGAAAGATTAATAAACATACCACATCAAGTACTTGATACTGTTTATGAAAGAAAAGAAATAAGATTTGGTGATACAGAACGCTATCTGTCTATTTCTCAATCTGTTCCTGAAAATCGGTTGTAAATAAACTAATGTTCTTGTGTAGTGTGGATTGCAGCACCATTTTGTTGGAGATAATCAAGTTGCAACGTGTAATCATTGTGAAGTTTAAGCAATTTTCAGCACACGTCATTCCAGTACAATCCAATAAGAAGTTAACATTTAATTAAAATGTGTTATTTCATTGTTTTCAATTTGCAAGACTCTCCTTTTTTTACTTTAAGAGAACAAAGTGGTTCCGCGTCTAAGAATGTCTTTTCCTTGATATATCATTTATTTAATTACTTTTATATTATCAAGACTAATATATGAATGTAATATGTGTACATCCGCTGCAACTATGTAAGCTTATACCTTTTGTGCTAACGTTTTTACAATAAACCAATGCAATATGACTCTTTCACTCGACACACGCTATAGAAATTTTAATGTAGTCGCAACGCCTATTAAGAAATAAATTAAATTCTAGAGAGTATATCGAAAGTGTAGAGCAAGGTGTTATATAAATTTGTTCTCTATCGAAGAAAGTAACGAATGTTTTTTTATATAGACGTAGAGTATTTCTATTGGTTTTGAATAGTTTTATATAATAAAAAATAGAAAGAACGTAATAGATAGTATCATTAAAAGGTTGCTAAGCGATTATAATCGTGTTTTTAGTTTCAAATCAAGATTATTTTGTTCCACAATGATGCATATATTGAATATATAAGTTAATACCAATTCATCTAAGCTTTTGCAACAGTATATTTCTTAACGCATATTCCATATATTTTTATTTATCCTGTTGGATTAAGTAAAAATTTAACGTTAGGTTGAGTGTGTAACACGCACAATAGTTAATATTTAAACTTTACGGGGAGCGTCTTGGCTCTCTTATTCTGTTCGTCCATTTCAAAAAGTGGAAACAGGCTAGAAGGCGATAGAGGTATGGCGTGACATTAGCATATAAACTGCTCGCAACTGTAGTAGTTTTTCATTTAAAAATAAAAGCAACCGTGAGAACATTGTCCATGACTGATCGTTAGCGTGTTTACCATTTTTCTGCCTCTCCTCTGAATGAGTTTAGGTATCTATTTTCTGGATATAAGACTATACATAGTCGTCGACCACATATATTAGATGAAGTTTCTCCATATTTCAGATACATACACACGATATAAAGAAATGATCAGAGTAGATATATCTGACAAGAAAATAATAAGCAGAGATTAGGTAATAAAGACTTTAGAAAAGTAAGAAATTGCACATGTATTTTGCATAGAGAAAATCGCGCAGAATATGTTATTGCAATGAGATAATCAATAAAATTAAAAGTGGAAGTACAAATTCTCTGGAAATTGCAAAGGAAAATTTTTGAGAATATGGTGAAAATGGTGTATTATGCAAATTGTTTTGAATCTAGTTCCTAAATTTTTTCATAAATTAATTATTGGAGCTTCGACGACCATGAAATTTCTACAGTTATGCTAATGCAAGTCTTTGTATGAGATGAACTTTAACAAAACGTTTAAAACGATTCAACTTTCATAATTAGTCGATTTCCTGCTTGAATGTAGGAAGCTTGATTGGTATAATAATTTCAAATAATAATATAATTTATATGCCGTACTTTAAAAATTAATTATTATGGAATTCATGCTCTAAAATATACATAGTAGCAAGGTGTATCATTTTAAAAAGGTTTAGTAACAACAACGTGCATGAAAAATAATTAAAAAGTATTTAAACAAAACCAATGTTCTTAAATTATCCTTATGAAAAAAAAATATTTCTTTCGAAAATGAACAAATAATGAGAACTTCACCTTGATAGCGTTTTTTGCTTAAAAATCTTGCTCATTAAGAAATTGTCTGGAGTGATAAATGTCTTAAGAACCATATCGGTCGAAGTAGATATAGATGCACCGTTAGTAAGTGGACGGATTGCGTCTTATGATTTTATATTCTGAAAAAACTCTACCTCTCTAATTTTTTAATTTAAGTTTTTTTTTCGTATAAAAATGTATTTAAAGAAAATGGACTAATTTTAACTGTAATTTACATACAGCTCGAATGTATCGTCGTACTGACTCACCTCTGGAGGGCAGTTATCTATCGTTCTAAGGGTTATATTTCTAATTTTATGGCACTTTGAGTCAGTACTAAAGCACATCACTGTACGTATTTCACTAAAAACATTACAATATGAAAATATACCTATACCACTCGTGAATGCTTAAGAGTTACTTGTCGTATACCTCAAAAAAGCGCTAAAACTTTAGAATAATGTACCTAATAAATTGAAGATGTACACTCGACACAACTTAGTCTTCGAACGGTTTTACTAAGCGACAGTGTGCTCTCTTTGTTAGTGCATCACTTCCACATTTAACGTGACTGTTTCTTCGATAATCGTAATCTTACATTACGAAAAATGTGCTTTTACTCTTATCGAAGAAACGGTCACGTTAATTGTGGAGGGACAGACTAACAAAGATAGCACATTGTCGCTTAGTAAAACCTATCGAACACTAAGTCGTGTCGAGTGTACATACCTACCCGAATGTTTAAACGGACGGTGTTACCACTGTGAGACAAAATATGCCCGTGTTTATTTTTAGCGAGTTATATTTTGGCATTAAGAGGCCCGACTACCATTTGACAGTTAGCGATGTTGCCACAGTTAAATTTTTTCATAATATAAAGTTTTTATAATTTATTTAAAACGTATTTTAAAATTGGGCTTCATACACACATGCGTATTTTGAATGTTCATAGCAAATTTCAGTAATTAAATCTAAAAATTAATTGAGTAATCTCTATTCCCCTGTCAAGGTAAACGGGAAAAGAGATTGTGAAGTTAATATCGAATATTAATAGACAAAATTGTATATGTAGATGTAAAACATTTGTAGAAATATGTGTATGAAGCCCAATTTTCAAATTATATTGAAATAAAATCAAGCAATCAAGTTAGAAAATTATGTAGATATGGCACCACTATAAAATAATCAACAACCCTCTTAACAATGATATAATTCTATTTCCGACTTCTCCAGTAGTAACAGTAATTTTATTTTGTTAAATAAAATATCTTACATATTTTTACATTTCCAGAAAAATGCTTAAACACGAAATCTAATGATACTAAACTTACTGAACTTTAGCTGGAAACACCCAAAGAAATGCAGCAATGAAGTATTACAGTATTGATGCATTCGAAACCCATTTCCATACTTTAAGACGTCACTCTATACTAATAAACTATTGTAATAAAGAGAACATTTATCTGAAGGGTTGTCGTATTTCAATGTAGATATAGGCACTTTCTGATTATATTTTAATTCTGCTAATGTGACTAGCTGCTAAATTATTAAGTTTCCCATTTCCACAGACGTAGTGAAGGATCCATTATATGTTTCCCGATACTGTATCATTCTAGGCATATCCTTCGATACCCTTTGCTTTCAAAAGGAATTTTTTTTTAATATTTCGTAAGATGGTTACTCCAGGATCGAAATTTGGTTTGATCTTGGCAATCCACGATATTTAACGGACTACGCTTTACTCTGGCGTACCTAATATGATCTGATTCCAACCAGAATGCAATTCGACGACAGCTTTTTGGTTCATGAGGGCCATATTACGGTCACATTCTAGGTAGTTGTGGCCGCGAATAAAAAGTGTGACTTTGATGTTTCTTATTAACAACGTAGTGCAATAGTCGAAATAATGTATAGTTTTTATTCTGGCCACCATATGAATCGCAGAAGATTTCCAATTCTTCTACAGAGCTATTCAAGTAATTGAACAGAAAATCAAATAACATTGATGCAACCGTATCCGATCCCTTTTCTGCAGCTGTTTCGGTGTAGGTATAAAAAAAGGACTCACCAGCAGATAGCACATTGATATTAAATGAATAAAACGAAAGCTGCCTTTTATAGTACACATCGTCGTTGCTACTAATATTGGGTAAGGGTAAATTTTTTTGGAAGTCTATAGCTATTGCTTCGATTTTATTATCCTTTTATGCGTTTAGGGGGCTGTCCGCTTTTTTATAAAATGTTTCTGCTTGCAAAAGATGAAGCTTATGGTCTGTCTCCAAACGTGAAAGGCTAGCTTTCTGTGAGAAGTCGTTTGCGATGCTTAACTTCTTTGCCTTATCATCGCAGCTGCTACAAGTGTCAAATCTTGGATAACCAAGTTTATGTTGAACTTTGTTAAAAATAAAGTTCTATAAGTTTCATACGACACACTGCTGTTGGGGTGACTCTCAATGAACATCGTGTATATCTTTTTAACGTTCAGATCTTCTGGTTAATATGTTCTGGCAGAATCGTGTAGGCTATAGTGGGATTTCCTTCCTTTAAATGATTTAATGTCTTCACAAATAGAGATTGTGATATTCTCTTGTAGTTTATGAGGTCGATTATAATGGCGACCCCGCTTGTCAGCTTCAACATGTCCAACAGATGTTGAATATTTTGTAGACGTTTTGCAGAAATGTGATGCAAGTATTGCTTTGTAACATACTGGTATTTCAACTGCGCTGTTTTCACGAATTACTCGAACCTTGTAGTTATATGAAAATGTGATACTGAACGTCCTCATCGTTGTTTAGCCTGCTTCGATGTCCCTTCACAGTGTATGCACCATAACTCCTTTCACGGCTGAAAATTCCGACAAACTCTGATCGTTTTGAGCTTTCTATTTGTGCGAAATTCCATAATTTAAGCAGATTAATAGTACAGACTGACAGAAGATAGGCGCAAGATAATTAAATTCAGTTTGTTGCATTATAATTTATACTAAAAGTAGCCAATAGAAGTTTGATAACGCTCTCGTATTGCTATTTACTTAATGTTGTTGCCAAGCAAATTAGAGCTTAATCTTTAAAGAGATGATAGATAAATACAAAAACATATTTTTATGTAATTCTCGTCGTTAAGACTAATTTTCTTAATCACGAGAATTTAAAAATTTGCATTAATTTCTCACCGTCCAAGGCATACATGTCTAGAACGACCTGTGCATCTCATATAACATATATCTTGAATCAGCCACAACGCGACGTTTTTCCCATTTCAGATTCCGTATAATAACGAGATAATCATATGGTCGGTGAGCATTTAGTTTTGATGTAAGAAGAAAAATATGTAATAATAATAATTACGAGGGAACCGATTCTGAACGGCGGGACAACATAAATTGAAACAAGCGCACACGGTTCTCTCGAAAAAGGAGCGAACCGAAGGCGACTTCTCCTCAGTGAAAAAGGTACGGTCATGTATCGGTGTTGCGTTGTACACCCATAGATATAGTACTTTATATACAACATCGGTGAGTAAGAAAATTATAACGTAATAAAATTGGAATGTAATCATCTTCCAAGACACAAATCAAAATTATGTAAATACAGCCCATAAATCAAACATAATTAGAGAAAAGTCCTGCTCATATTTTAGTTTTCTATTACCGGTTAAAGGTAGAAAAAAAGATCGCTCCAACGTCCGTCCCGTGTTCGTAAATTTATCATCGTGTTGTATATTCCTTTTTTCTTATTAAATACAAATATACCATGAAGGGCAAAAGTGTTGAACCGTCTAAGTATGTCCTTAGTTACGGATATAATTACATAGGTTAGTCTGTGTGCAGCTTTCGTTAGGGTTGTACGTCATAAATTAAACATAAATTTTGTATTTGAAACTTAGTTCAGAGTGGATAAATTGAGACGTTCAATTCCAAATTAATTGGCAAAAAGAAATACAAATCATGTATCAGTAAATTTGTTGGAGGTATACTGACTTTCACTTGAACTGAATGGATATTGTATAACAAACCAATTAATTCATATTGTACAACAATAATGTCGAAAAATATTTTTCTTTCTTAGAAATCCTCAAAAACGTTTCAAAAGTATTATACAGTGGGCACAGTTTAACAGTAGATGCTGCTTTTCTCGATCATATTATGTTAATTTGTCATCGACACTTAACAGCGTATGTTTTGTTTCATATTTGATACGGTACCCCATTCGATAACTACCGAAAACGTCGATAGTTGCTCAAGGTGCTTATAAAATAAAAAAAAATATATTATAAGATAATTAAAAATAATTTACAGATGTTTAAAATACTACGTCCATTTATAACTTGAAAATATACAAAGCAATTAATAAATTCTTGCTGTATATTGTGACTAAATATCAGCCCCAATTCATCGAACTTCCTCGTGAATTTGTTTCCTTAGTTTGAAAATGTCTTACTGTAAAATATAATTCAGGGTAATTATCAGGTGTTTCTTTCTAGCTTTTGGCAAAGATGTTATTACTTTTGTGTAAATAGCTATCAAAGATAAGAAAAACAGCCCACTAGAAAATTATCAATTACTAAAATATGCCTATTGTATAAATATACCTGATCGCTCACAAAAAACTAAATGCTTCGTTTGAATAAACCTGGATAATTTCGAAAATAGATGTAGAAGTTATGTATGTTAAGTATAAGCAAATTTAAAATTAATTCTGCATTAGAATAACGCATTCTTGTTATCTTGAGTCGTAAATCTTAAGGTGAATGTTACGTAAATTTAAAGTTAATAAATGAGATATATTGCTCGAAGATTGTGGTAGCTTTGAATTATAAAAACGAAATTGATTTAAACATATGCTTGCATTGAGATTATGGTCTTAATGGAAATAAATTGTTATTTTTCGTATGTTGTGTGTGTTGTGTTTTATTAAAAGAATTGTCTGAGAAAACTAATTCGTCACAAAAAGATGCAAGTTTGCATTGCGTCCTGAAAGAGAAAATGTCATTCATACGATATATGTACATATATTATCTTCACTTCTATCCATTTTAAAAGGATAATTGCAAGAATAATACCGGAATAGAACTGAACCAACTCCGCATTTTTATGTATACGCATTACCCAAGAGAAATGGTTCCGAATTGATCTTTTGAAGTATATTCACTCGTTCATATTAATGTTTATATTTCATTCATCATCTATTCACAAACAGTCAAATTATGTACATGAGTTATGCCTTATCTAGATTTATATAAATTCTTACTGTTCTTAATTAATATATATATTTTCTGACCTTTATGTACTTGTCTTTTAATTCCTGATTTATTTCCATTTGTATTTAATTATTTATTGTTTTATTGACCTACAATTGGAAATAAATCAGGAATTAAAAGATACTGTACTTAATATTTTACAGCGAGGAGTAATTATATGTGTTCTAACACCAACTTTATTAAATGTCTAATGGAAAGCGACACATTTTTGAAAAGACAATATTATGTATTTATTTGATTGATCTATGTTATGACCTGTAAGTACTTAATTAATTTGCTGTTTCATTAACCTAAACGTAGAAATATGTACTTCAGAAATTGAAAGATAACACTTTATTTGAGTGCCAGACATAGTGGTAGAGATAAAACTGCTTTGAAACGATTAACCTGCAAGACAGTAAGAAAGGACACTCCCGCATACGAATTAGTGCAATTACACAGTATATATATCTACCTATTTCGAGTTTTTCGTTAGCTTCGTAATGGTCTAGGGTAGGATCGACTAACATTTAAGTGTATGGAGTTATCTTTTAATTCCTGATTTATTTCCACTTAGAGGTCAATAAAACAACAAATAATTAAATACCAATTTATTCCATAACATATAATAATATGTTTTCGTTAAATAACTTCTTCAGTTACACATAACGTCACCGCTGAAACTGCTTTATCTAAGCACTCTAAAGATAGACGACATAATTTTGATTTTCAAAACACTAAAATTTAAAAAAATTAAAATAATTATAAAAAAATATTAATTTACGAAATGATATACATTAAGAAAGATGAAAACGCGGTAAATTTTAGAACGGATATTGATAATTTAAGCGTTATTTATAATAATTTAATTCACGCATGAATTTTATTAATTTTAAGCTCTTGACTAGGTTTTTTTGCCATGTTTTTCCCTAGTCCTTGAACAGAATTGTTAGAGCTTGACAAAAAATAGATTGATATACGAATAATTCAAATCATTTCAATTTCTAATGTTGTATTAAATCATTATTCCTTCATTATTACTTGTGAATATAATTAAAATTCGATATATCAATGAATTCTTTGTTTTTTAGATAATTTTGTTGATAGGCATGGCAATTTATATTTATATTATTAGTAATTTGACACATTTTAAATGTCAATTTCTTCCACTGAAGAAGTTATTTAACGAAAACATATTATTATATGTTATGGAATAAATTGGTATTTAATTATTTGTTGTTTTATTGACCTCTAAGTGGAAATAAATTAGGAATTAAAAGATAAGTACACAAAGGTCAAAAAATACATATATTAAGTGTATGGAGTCACATAATGCGCATGTAAAGTCGCGCGCCACATCAAAAGAAACTATAATCACAGAGGCTACAGGCCATGCAGTCTAGTCTAGAGGTGTAGTACGTAAAGCATCGAACAATGCATGCATGCATTAGATTATGTGACCAAAATATTATCGGACTACCTTAGTAGTTACCATAACAACTTATTACTTGTCCAATACTTGGAGTTGACCTCTTTGTGATGTATGGGGGCTATCGGTATTTTTAGTGTTGAATATCTCGGTGTTTATAGTTTTTGGTTGCACACAAGTTCAATTGGACTAAAGCATAGCAACATATTTTTGATGCCCAACGTGAGATCAAACAAAAACGAGGAAGACCAATAAAGCAAAAAGAGGCAGTAACTCCTTTTTCCTTTTTGTGGATCCAACACATGCACTTGCACTGACCTGGCATGTATCAAGTATGTAGGTGCATAACATAAATGAATATAATTCTTTATGTACATCTTATGAATATCGCTTTCCAACTTTCATTAAGTTTTATTAAATATCATACAAAAAAAAACACGAGAAGGTAATCGGCAATGATAATTTGTTAAATTTTATTACTTATGCCATATTTTAATTTTAAAATGACACAATATCTTCTATTTAATTTGTTACGATCACTGTTAATCACACTTTAAAATATGAATATTATTTATGATCAACAGTCTACATATTATGTAAGAACTTATTATTTTTTAAACGCCGTTCATCAAACTGTACTACTCGAAACTGTACTGTTTCTGTATTCTCATCAAATATTGTCAAAATTTTATGGAAAAAGTGTACTTGTGCAGCGATAAGTAGTAGAAGTGTCTTTGTTTACTAAACCTTCAAGCTGCTGTTGTCCTGTGTAGTACTTAACTGTTCCAAATGTTGACACTAGTTTAGGAACTTACGTGTAAGTATCTTGTTGCTAAAAGACTTACTAATAAGTTCCACTTAGCACCATATGAGTTTACTGTTGTGCTGTAAAGTAATTTTACAATTATCTTTGTATATTAAAAAAAACTACATTATATTTAATAATCTAATTTTCTCCATAATAATAATTCACGTTATTCTAAATGATCAGCAACTGAACTGCATTTCAAATAGACTTGTGGTACATCCTCAAATAAATGCTTCATCAATATCCGCTTAAATAAAAGGCATCAAAATATTTGTACTCTTAATATATTGGAAATTATAAACAATAAGTCTCTGTCAAAAACCATTTTTGCATTTTTATACGTATGTATATAGGAAATACAATGTGCATATAAAAGAACATGTACTTTCCATAGTATTAAATAGTGTCCATTGGGTGTCTTTCTACTTTGATGTTCTCCTCATTTTGAACGTGTTGATGTATTTTTATTGTTAATCACCATACGAAATTACGAATCACGTTTTCAAAATATATTTTCCATGTCTGAAGTATATTTTTTCGGTTCTCTCCTTATACGCTGTTCGGTTTTTGGATTTGATCTATGTATTATGTCTACGTCGCGTCGGTCGTGAACCTACACGGGAAACATCTACTATTTTTATTCGTCGGTTTCTTAATTAGTTATGATCCAACGTTAGCACGGAACGTTCGTTTCTAAATATGTAGCCATTTTGAAAGCAATAAATCAATAACATGTGAGGATTGTGTATGCCGTATATTTCAAAAGAGAATATTTAGTTACCGGTCTCATTAAACTTCTCTGCTGTGGATTTAACTAAACGAAAAGTAAGTGGCCATAAGTAATAGTAATAGTGAAACAACTTTAATGAATTTCTATTTTTGTACCCTTTAGCTACTAATTTACTTACATACACTAATGTATAAGAAACAAGAAACAGCAAAAATTATTAATGGAGTTGTAGACAGAAGCAACACTTGCTTCTAAAAATACAACATTCAAAACCAGATGTCGATATTTTATCAAGGAAAGACAAGAATCATCTTCATGATCCAAAAAACTGCATGTTCAAAAGTCCGCTGACAAGATATCTTGCGGGACGAATATGAAATAATTCTGGTAGATTATTTAAAACGGTGTAGAAGTATTGCGAGAGCATATTACATTGGGTCACTAAGTAAATTGTGGAAAAATTCCGCTGAAAACTAAAGCTAATTGCACATTAAAAAAGCTAATTAAATTGGTTTTGAATTACTTTACATCCTATTGTCTAAACATAGACTACTATGTGTTTCTAAAACTCAAAAAATATTACAAAGCAAAAGATTTTACACAAAAGATGAAATTATAGGCACAGTTAATAACTGGTTTATAGACAGAAATAAAGAGACAATGTTTTGTGTTTAAGAGACATAGCATTACTTTATCAACGTTTCACTAATTATGAAAGTCTCAATGAAGCATACGCGGAATAAATAAAACTTTAGCTGAAAATATTGTGGCGTGTTAGTAATGGATATTGGTCTGTATTCACAACATGATTTATTAATTATTGTTTCTTTAAAAAACATGGTAGCATTTATGTATTCGTTTAATTTTTTGCACTCATAACATAAGATATTTCTTTGTATAAGAGTGACAATGTAAACTTGTATAAAAACTATCATCTAATTACGAATGAGATATTTGTATCGATTTTCAAATGCAATTAAACGTGTTATTTGATTCCTTATTTCTCGGTAGAAGGTAAAATTATTTTAAAATAAAGTTCATACCAAAGATTCGTATACCAAACTCACAGAAAGTTTATATCTCGTCCATCTGTACGAAGGAGGATGTCGCTTAGTTGTGCAAAAAGTCGTCTCATTTCACCAATTATTAATGATAATAAAATTCGGCTGTAGAATAAATAATTAATTTATATGTCTGCCGAGTATTGTGTGTTAATGATTGTGCCGCAGAGGACAGCGATACCTATGATGGTCAAAGCTTTCTCGGTCACATCTCGCAGTCATCGCCAAGTGTAAAAAGTCCTCACTCCGCGGTCGAAGGAGAAGACTGCTGGGGAATGCTTGCTTACTTGTGCACTCGTCAGTGATCCCCGTTAGTGATAATTCTTCTGAACTATCGCCAACATGAAGACCTATTAGCCCGGAATAATAATTACGCCTTCTTCGATCACGATGTTAAATTTACAAGGAGAAGAAGACGACAGACGAAGTTCGATGATACTTCGCTCTGTTCTGTTTCTTCTCTCCTTTTCCCGGTTCATCCATGATGCATGGATGAGAGTCCGCGCGCCGGTGTGGTATTTCATAAATAACGAGATGATAATGTACTTTTGAAAAAATTCTTATACGCTCGCATGAAATAATAATAATTAATAATAATCTCAGCTGCCTGTGGGTCAAATTCGCAAGATAGAAGAAAAGAATATTTATCGAGTGTATGTAAAAACATTAACTTTTCAAATGAAAAATTAAAGAAAAATGTTCAGGTATATCTATATTTATAGTTGCCAGATAGATTAATTATTTTTTAAGATATTGCTATTTAAGATGAATCTTTCTGAGTCTAGCTTGAATCTGTCGAAAAGATATTTTGTGTATTGTCAAGAATTAGTGCTTCCTAATTAATACGGTATTAAGTCTTCATCATTGATATATTCTTTATTATTTTTTTGTGTTGAGTGTTAAGCTCTATTGCTCGTCACGACTACCCATTGCAGGTTTTGTCATGTAAATTTATGTATAAATATGTATCTACAGCTTTGTTACAACATTACTTCACCGTAAATAAAGTTGCGTTGTTAATTATGTCCCAATAGAGAATGGTAGCTCAACACGACTACCGATCTAACAAGACATTGTCACAAGCGCCAGATGCCACAAGATTCGAACAGCAAACCAGCCGTTCTTACCTCTACGATTATTGGGCTGTATCAAGATAGTTATATTTTTAGGAACTTAGTTTTCTATGTTTTCAAAAAATCGTCGGCAAATACAGAAGCTAATATCTTAAGCGAATCCACAGGCACACACATAATAGTAAATTATTTAAAATGTCTTGTTTTTGAGTGATTTTAACTTGCAAAATGTGTGTTTTATGGATTTAAGTTTTAAATAAACTGTAATGATGGAATCAAGAATTAAATTTTAGCTAACAGCCCCATTTACTTCTGTTGACTTAAATCATGCAGTTTTGACTGTTAATACATTTTTTGACATTTTTATAGCGTCCTCATTTGAGAAAATTGATTTTTATGTTCTTAAACATCTACCTCGAATCATATTTTCTTGATTTTTTGCTTCTATTAGATGCAATCTTAGGTTAAAGGACTATTATCGACACGAATGGAAAAACTTTATTTCAAAAGGCTCAGCAATTTATATAAATTTGAAACAAAATTAATTTACTCTAATTACATACAAAAGGTTAACCCTTACAGTAGGGTGCATTCTGTACCCTATAGTTTACAGTAATATTTGTCTAGATTGTCTCCAATATGTTTCTAATAATTTTTTTGGAATTTTTTTTTTATTTATCAGGTATCGTTACTTTTTTGTAGTGAGTGCAGTTGCAGTGGCTTTCTAAGCTGTCTCACTTGCCAGGGCTACTTCTACATCTTCTGCTGTATGAATTGTGTGTGTAAACATATTGCTGTGGCTTTGTTACAACAATACCTTCCTGTAACTAATGTTCTATTGCTAACTATGTTCCGTCAGTAAATGGTAGCTCTACCGAAGTATCAATTTAGCTAGACCTCACTACAAGCATTAACAACATCAGTCGTTACTCTAATTTTACGTTGCTGGTGGGATCGCCCTTATTTTACTAGAAACGTCAGATTTGATATAATAATTTTAGGTTTGTGTACTTGACAAAATAATAACGGTAAAAATCTATTATTAAAGTACTTGTAGCATTACTAAAAATGTATATGTACACGGAATTGAGAATTCATAATCACATTCTTAGCTTTACAAATAACTATCACAAGCGAGTAGGTACAATTGTTTTTGGTTGTTCTTAGAAATCAAGCTCTTACGCACAAAGCTGAGATTACAGTAATGTGATACAACAGCTCATTACCATATAAAGTTGATGTTTGAGAAATAAGTCCGATTTAGACTGAGATGTTCTAGTTTTGGTTATCAAAATGCAATATATTAATAAAATTTGCATTTCTTTAAGCATTTAACAGATTACCTTGATATTTTACATATAGATACATTAATAGTTGAACCTTTATATTCTGCAACCAATACTTCGTTATATGTATATAAAAAATTAAATATAACGGGTAGAAATTATACAAATGCAATTAAATAATGAATACTAAATTTTTTCATCAGTAACTCAGACATAAAAAAATTAGGAGGGATATGAATCTGGGGGTGATATAGATATGCTAAACAGTTTTTGTTATCATTGAATTGAAGGACAAAATTATGTTTCCGGGTAAAATTTATAGGCAATGTTAATTGTTGATACAAATTTACAATTACCATAAATTCGCACCTTTATACAGTCATGTAAAAATATTGCTTCGCACTTTAGAGTGTTTGTATTTGGGGTTTAATTGGATATGAATTGTTTCATTAGTTAAATTCTGTACTTATAGCAGCTATAGGTACAACAATTTAGTGGATTTCAGTTTATATTAGTTACTGTACAAAGTATATATTTTCATATCTTATGTCTAAAGTACTTTTATAAATAAGCAAAACAAAATGAATAGATCTATTTATTTTCCCATACACTGAGTATTTTGTGAAGGAAGGCGTATTAATTCAATAGTACTGTAAAAATAAATTGATCATTTGAGTAATACAGTTAATCTATTAATTTGTTATTACGGTTCTGTTAGTTAAGGAATCTATCGTGTTACTACGATTAGAATAGAAAAGCCGAGTTTAATCGACCCGCAGAGTCCGGACGTAGCGCTTCGATTGATTGCACAATAATAGTTCGTAAATAGTATGAATTAATTAACTGTATTTACGTATTAAATTCGAATATATTGATTCATGCATGTCAAATTAAGCTATTTCGCGGTTTATTTAATATTTTATAATGATATGCCGTTATAAAATCCATATTTTTTTGTTGTTTTGAAATGTTTGTTCAGCTCGACGAGTCGATATTGAAAGAATATTTTTATTTCCAAATTATTTATCTGCGCTCAAATATTTCAAGAGCACGAAGCATTACACACTTCGACCTTTTATTCTACCTCGGGAATACAAGTTCAATAGCATATAACCTAGTCTTAGTTAAAGGTAAGTAAATATTAAATGGAAGAAATTCAATCATAATATATGTATAATAGAATACCAGTATGCACAATAATATGATCGTTGAAAAGGATATATTTATGACCACCTATTGGAAAAGATTACAAAGTAACTGTATGGTTTATCCAATCAATTTTCTTTCGTCGATTATGCATCCGTCTCATCATTATTTTGAGATTACAATTTTTAAGGATAGCTCACTTTTAATCATTTACACAATTCCTTAATATCATCTCTTTGAAATAAAAGTGATTGCAAACAATCGACTCATCAGCGGAAATATTTCCTTTTTTTTTTTTTTTTTTTTTTTTTTTTTTTAATGTGTGGTGGGTGCTTAGTTGCAGTGACTCCGTAAGCTGTATTACTTGTCTGGCTATCACTGCAACTCTTGCGGTGTAGTTTAGTGTGTGTAAGTTGTATTTAAATGGCTTTGTGACAGCATCATATCGCCTTTTATGATGCCGCGCTGTTAATCACTTTGCTCCCAACAGCGAATGGCAAGTCGATCCGGGATTAAACTCTCTGAAAAAATGTCACCGTCCCTCCAGAGAATTGAACCCCGGCACCTATCGTCCTCTCACAACAATAGTCAGCCGCCTAACCACTGCGGCCATCGACCCGTTAAATGTTGTTTTAACCCGACATTTCGAATGATCGCTTTATATCTGACATAAGTGTCAAAAATACCATTTAGATATTTTGAACTGATTTGTGAAATTTACAGGATTTGGATAAAATTTATATGAATGAGATCTTTGATTATGGTGTACGATACCTTCAAAACCGTATATTCATTCATCGTCTTCATTCATATTATCGAATGGTGTTCGTTTGTGCTTTGTTCAGTTATTGGTGGTTATTAGCATAACATTTATCTTTTTTTGCATCCTTTGGATTATTATGTGCAATTCGTTGATTTGTTCTACTTTTTATTTTGATTTTTTGAATACAGCTGTTCTGAAGATTATTGAAGGCCTGTGTTTTTAAACACTACTGGTATGTGATTGTTTATTCATATGTAGCAAATATTAAAAAAAACGACTATTTTTATGTGTAGTAGTATTTCCCATTGACCCGCCATAAAGCAGGATGACGCCGAACCACAAATTTTATGTGGTGGTGTTTGAATAAGTCCCATGCAATTCAATTAATTGACTTGGCTCAGGACAACTTCATTCACAATAAGACAACCTTAAAGAATAACAGAAATGAGATCACGCAAAATAAAGAGAAACAGAAACAGAAACACAACATGTATAGAACCATTACAAATAATGGCTATTGAAGAAAAAATAGAATGATAATTGCATTGATAAAGATATGTAAAAAAAAATGTCAAAAGATAAACTTGTGAAGCAGATCTTCAAAGAAAACCTGGAATTAATAGATCAGCAAAACCTCAATAGATAAAGTAGAACAACTAAAATTAGAGAAAAATGTTAAATATTAACTCGCAAATAAGAAGGAACTCATCCAAGATCAGAGAAATTTGGGCTTAAATTATACTGCCTTGCACTACTTACTACAGGTTAAACACAAACAACCAATTTTGCTGATTACAATTACATTTTTTATGTTCAGATAGGTGTTGCTTTTTATTGAATTTTACTTTCTATAACATTTCAGAGCTTTGGATTGATGGTAGTATAATATTACTAAGTATACAAACAATGTGTCTACTAACTTGTAAGTGCAAGACACTCTGTACCGCCGAATTGTATTGAAAACTACATTCTATTATCTTTATATAATATGCAAGGATAGTTAGTTATATAGCATATAATGTATAGTTTTATTTTCACTATGAAAAGAGATAAGTGTTAGCCAAATTTGCCTCTAAGGATTATTTTCAAAAGATTCTAACAAGAAATTCGCAGTGGTTTGTAAGAACAACTTTGTATTTATTCCGTTCAGTCCAAAAGACAATATGAAATTACGAAAAGTTTTAAAGAAAATAAGAATTAGTCATCTTCTTTAATTAATACTCAGGTTTCCTTTCCCCTTCCTAAGCCAAATTAGATCGCAGCTTTTTATCATATAAAGCGATGAACGTGCATGCAGCTCTTTTAAAAGCAATATCCAAATACATAGACGGTAACATGTACATACTCCTTATTCGAAGCTAGCCGTGCCAGTCAGACTGTTAGATAGACAACATTCTTCATTACAAAAGTGCCTGCGCATGTATCTTTACATCTAATGTCCATCAAAACGGCCACGAAAAGAGATCGAAATCTATTGGATAAATCAAAATTAATCTATTTTTTTTGGTGTGCACGCATCACGATAGGCTTACCAAGAGAAAGAAGAAGAAGAGAACGGAGGTCTTTTCGTTTTGGCTGCGTAGAAAACAAACAACACGAGTAAATATATACCTGTTATTTGTCCGAGACATGTAAGGATCACCCGATACTGAGCGGATCTTGTCACACCGCGTAATTCAACTGATATCATCTTTAGACAGTGTCACTCAACATATGCCGGCATTCCGGAGTGTCAGTGAAAGAGAGAGAGAAATAGGCGTTTTGTGCTGATGGTGCTTTATATCATTGTGGACATTATAATGTGTACGAATTATAGAATACATTCCAATGTTATTAAGAGGGGCTATTATCTTAATTACTTTTAACTCTATCAGACATTTTAAAATGTAGAAAAACATACAACACTCAATCTATATTGTTGGATATTTTTTGTAATTTTCTGATATCTAAAATTAGCAGATATAAACTACTACTACAGGTAAGAAATATGTTTAGAAGAAAGAGAGTAAAATCGTCGATACTATTATAATTACAAATAATTTTTATTATTGTATAGTTATTTTTTAAATTTTCTGAAATTCTCAACTAGATCGAAGACATTTTGGATAGATACCATGTTTGTATTACCTTTTATACATTTTTTTTGAAACGCGGACAGATTATAATAATTCTGAAACGAAAATATGGAAATGGTAAGTGGTATATCAAAGAATGTAACATAAATAATGCCCACTAGTTTTTGAAAATATAAAATAATCTTACTAATTAGTTATATCCATAAGGATGGTATAGTAACGTAGTATATTATACATAGCTTTAGATTAAATTGCAACAGTGTAAAAAGCTTATAAAGGAGTAAACAAAGACTTGCAAAATATGTTGTTGCCTATTGTAGAATGAATCCGTAATTATAGGATTGAAGTTTTATAATTCTTAATTAATTAAATTAATAGAAAACTGCTAAATAAGACGCTCAGTAAGAAATAAAAGATTGCCTACTAAGGTCTGACGAGCACTGCAGTTGGTGGTGCGGTCAGAAGCGACCATTTGGATCTACAGAGCAAAATATAGCGTTATGCAAAGGTATCTCTCGCAAGGCTCATATCTGTATTTTCAACTACATCAACCAGGTAATATAGTACCAGTGTCCACAGCGGCGAACAATATCTCGCCCGTTTTCAGATTAACTGGGGGCGCAATTTACTTATTTCCAGTAACGAAGCAGCAAAGGCGACAAGTCTTCCAATTGGTTTACAGATGCCGCGAAAACGCACAAACATGAGAATCCGAAGAAAAGAGAAAATAATGGTGAAGTAATCAGTTTAGAGGAGTCTCCCTCCATTGCTGAATTATCTCCATCTAGACTTGTGGGAAAGGTATTCTGAATTGCCTGTATAAAAAAGAATTGGTAAATCTTCTCTGACAGGCAAGCCGCTCTTAGCGCACTCGAGGCCGTCAAGTTTGATTCAGAGGTGGCGTTCTAGTACTAAAGAAGGCTAAAACAATTGATCGAATATCACGTTGTGTTGAGATGCGAGGGATCATAGAAAATGAAATAGCGAACACTTTAACATGAGATGCCAGCAAATGGCCAATGATATGTCCTGAACTGCCATGTGGAAGTTTCTATGGGTGGAGTCGTTAGCGTCAGATACGCTAGAACCCTCTACATTTATCGTAATAATGAAAAATTTTGTAAGACAACCTTGACCAGGCTTAACCAGGGATAAGCCGTGATTACTTATATGAATCTTACCTGCTCATTATGCGTTGAATAAACATGCACTAAATGAGCTTAGTGTGGGAGTGAAGACGAAATTTCGGCATATCTAGTTGCTGACTGCTCAGCACCGGACAGGAAAAGGCGACTCTATTCTGATGTCGATTGGTTAAATGACCCCAAGTTCAGATGAGCTTGTGGGCTTTGGCTGTGTTGTTCGTATGCAACCTGTTTGAAAGGACTAAAATCATATGGTGCAAAATAGGTCAGATTGTTGACCTATTGTGCCTCCAGTTGTTTTTCGGACTTTCTTTTATTTTGAAGTCAACAGCATTCCAATGCAACAATTTCCAAGCAAATTGAGACATCATACCTGAGACACCTTGCAGAACAAGATTCTGTTTTCGCATTATAAATATGCACATGTAAATGTTTTTCGATAATTTTGGTTTGCCTATATACATGTATTGTATATAATGTACGGGTATTTAAATTTCTTTGTTTATTTGACTGAATGCTAGTTAATTCGATAATGATGAAGCCATTTTTACATTTTTACTACTATTTTACTTTAACGTTCCTAATTATTTTGCCACATAATTTCCACTTTACTATTATATTTATCATACTTTTCATCCATCATAGAATTAGTACGTGCCTATGACTTATTGCTGCTTCGTTATCTATTTTAATTAATCATGTACTCTTTATTTTCTGCGTTCATACCTCCACACAGCGTTGGAGTGCATCTACTGTCCCTTTATCTTATTGTCTTCAGAAGCTTTTTCTCGGCCTTGGATTATCGATACCCTATGAGTACGGAAGTAAGAGAATAAGCAAAGGTATCAAAAGCATCAGCAACAGTAACAACATAAAAAGTAATAGTTAATTGATTGTTAAGGTAACGGCTTATAGAAAAAATATATTTGCTTCGGTGCAGACGATTTTTAGTATGCTTTAGTGTTGATCAAGATCAATTTAATTTTTCACAGAGAAATAAAAAAAAATTGCCTTTTGCTCTTTTGTTATTACTTTGATGTTCGTGATCATACATCTATTAAAAATCATTTTATTCATTCCATTTAGCTGAGTACACAGTGCAGAAAGTGCAACAGCATCGCCCAGAGAAAGAGGCAAGCTTAAACGCGAGATAGGACAGCTTAATACAGACAGCAAAGTGAGTCATAAAAAACAGCTACGAACAAGTTAGACCGAATCTATAGTTTTATTTGCGCAACTGTACGCAAAAAGGAACGAGAACAACAAGGACACGAAGCTAGACCCAGAGATGTTGTGTGATGAGTAAAGAACCTGAAGGAACCAAAGAAATGACGGCACAGGGTTTAGCTTGAGGGTAAGAGAGGTGTTTTAGTGACTATATTAGACAATGCACTCTACCGTCTAGAAGTTCCGCTCGACTATGCTATTACGGATCTAAGCTTATGCTGTTCGAAAAGGATTTTGATCTCGTAAAAAAAACTAATTAAAGTTAGTTGAATCGTTTTTGTAGTGTGACCTATACAAGAAGTAAAGGCAGATTTTGATTATAATAATAATAATAATAATAATAACAGGCCTTTATTTTCCAAGAAAAAACAAACGATACAAAGTAATGACGAATAATAATGCATAAAAAAAAGAATCTTGGAAAATCCCAAGGTGGAGTTCAGTTAACTGTTCTTCCACTCAAACCTACTACTAAACTACTTACACAAATTATAGGTATAAATACAAGAAAAAATTAAACTAAAACTAATATTCCGTGAAGTGCCCACACATGTTTCAAAATATCGACAATGACTAGCTGTAGCATCAGCAATGAAGAAATATCTGACCATTACATTGACTAGAGAACAAACTCTGCCTGAGATACCTCTTAAACGCTGGGTAAGATAGGGTTTTGAAATAAAGAGATAACTGATTATGTATTATACAAATCATATAAGAAAATGATCTCTCAAACAATGCAGTACGATGCAGCGGCGGCGTAATGAGACCCCTACTCCGGACATTCAGATGATGTACATCAGTTCTGAAGTTTATTTTCCTACAAAGGTAGGTAGGGTACTTATTATTGATGATCTTGTAAAACAGACATGCAGTTTGTAAAATATACCGGTTTCTCATGCTCAGCCACCCAGCCTCTTCGAGTTTGTGACTAATGTGATCAAACTTACGCACACCATAAGCAAATCTTAAGCAAGCATTTTGAACGCGCTGGATACGTCTACTATCACAAATATCAATAGCAGGTCCAAAGATTGAAGTACAATATGCGAAATGAGACAAGACAAGAGAATTACAGAGCATCAGTTTAATATCAGTAGGTAAGTATGATCTGTGTGGGTACAGAAGTTTTAAATTGGAATAAGCACGTCGGATATATTCGAGCACCTGAGATCGGAACCTGAAGCTGTTATCTATTGTCAAACCGAGGCTTACCGCGCTATCAATAATAGGCAGTTCTTCGGAATTAATAGTTATTCTTACTTTATCCCTATTCCTTTGAAGGTCATTCTGCTTACCGAACAACATAACCATCGACTTTTTATTGTTCAACTTTAATTGATGCTCCGAACATACGCGTGATACTGTCATTAGTTCAGTGTTTATCCTGTTAACTGCTTCACCAACATCAGCAACGTCAAAACAATATTCCAGTAACGAGTCATCAGCATACATATGCACCCTGCCGTAATGTAATGATTTAAATAAATCACATGTATAGATAGAAAATAAGAGAGGGCCAAAAATGGAACCTTGTGGTACTCCCGCTTGCACTTTAACAGGAGGCGATTGCATTCCATTCAGTCGAACAAATTGAGATCTATCACACAAATAATTACAAAGAAAGTTAATAGCACTGGGTTTTAGACCAATGTAGTGCAGAATGGACAGCATTACACGATGGTTTATTGTATCGAATGCTTTGCTAAAATCTAATAAAAGTAATAGAGTTAGTTTATTGCGGTCAGTAGAAGTAATAATATTATCGGTTAGATTTAGTAAAGAGGTTGTGGTGCTATGGCCTGGGCGAAATCCAGACTGGTATTCTGGTAGTATATTATACTGCTCCAGGTGTTCTCTGAGTTGAGAATCCAGAACCTTTTCAAGTATCTTGGAGAGAGTGGGCAATAAGCAAATAGGTCTGAGATCGTTAAGCTCATTATATAATAGATGTTATGATTTGAGCGTGAAGCAATTGTGCAAGTTGTCCTTTCTGCGACTAACAAGCAAGATGTGGGTTAGATACCTAAATTGTGTACCATTAGTCTCTCTGGTATTACATAGATGAAGGTATTCACATAGACTTTGGTTTGGTTCTGCATTGAATCATTGCTGTGTGTATTTGCATCGCAATCTATGACCAGTTGTGTTTTTCTTTAGCTTCAATATGCAACTAGATATTGCCAATCTCGGCGAGAACAAGCCGAACTCATCAGCCTTGTATGTAGAAGTAGAAGTAATAGTTCTGCTCGTTGAAAACGTGATTGTTATATGACGAAAATTCCTAATAATCACAATTTGGTATCATTTTTTTTCTCACAACCGTGTGAAGTATTACATTTTCTATGTTCCACACTTCAACATATTCAAGAAGTAAAATAAAGAGTTAGGTTTAAATGTGTTAACCAATTGCAGTTTTTTTCTATGATACTTTTTGTTACCAACAAAAATGGGCATTTGTAACAATATTCCAAGTTACCGCATATTTAAGTACAGTTGTCAATAGTAAAAAATTATATACATTAGTCAGCCAACTGTATTCAAGCGTAAAGATCTAAATTCTTAAGCACCAAAAATTACACCTACATTCAAAGATGATTTTATTATGTATTGCCTATGGCTTAGACAAGGGTCTCATCGATCTGCCAGGTAACACTGATAGGATTTGGAACATAGGGAACATATGGCAATTATATGATTACAGACGTTAAAGACGTCTCCGATCATTTTAGACATAGAATTTTTGATAATGAACGAGTAAGGTTCACTATATAGCAAGCCGTTAACCCTACCATCGTATTCTACTTTACTCGTATCTGAAATAACAACTTTGTTTCCTTTGTTAGCTTTCAAGTAGAAACAATTTTTTTTCTAGTAAAGTTTTAATGTTTTCAATGTTAACATGAGCAATACTATTATCATCATTTTAGCTACCATAGAGAAAATAGAGGATCTACGAATCTTTAGACAAATAAAACTACAGATCTAAACAACAGTCTGAAATCTCTCGCAAGAACTTTCATTAATATTAGTTGATTATATAATTATACGAATACTATTTCTTATTGTTGTTATTAAGAATCGTTAAGTCAGTTCTGCATTACAGAACTAAAACCCATTACTACCGAAAAACTAATCAAATTAACAATGATGCTTAACACCAAGAATATATCAATCAATCACTTTTCCATAGAGATCTCCTTTTGGAGAGTCGTATTTATTGTTATCTGTATTATTGTTCTTGGTCGCCTATAACCACTCTTAAACACTTCTTTCACGTATTCACAGATAGCCGATGTAAATACATAGTATGTATGTGTATGTACAGTGTACGAACAACGCGATATTGTATCACACTCCTACGCAATCGACTTTCACCGTTCCGTCGATCCGATCAGTCAACTCTTGGAGCAGCTGTTCATTGTTCGATTGCTACGGCGAAGGGTAAAAATCAAACCGAATGCGATGGAAAGCGGCCAGAAAAAAGCTGGTCAGCAATTGTGAAATTAACGGTCAATTAAGTTTAGTACCGCGGTCTACTATTAGAGGTATGTGTACGTACGTCTATATCTCGCATGTTATGTACCGTATATACAGCTATAGCCTTCTATCCACGTTTAATAGGCATATTCATGCCGCAACGAAATAGTACCTCTCTTTGAATTACCATTATGGACTGTAAGAACGTTCAGGTATGATGATAGTACAGCGAATATTGTTCGCCGTAGCTATTATTAAGGGGTGATTGAATTAATTTCAAAGTGATGATATGTGTATGGAATGACATTTAAGAGGTGTTTGCTTGGGTAATTATACTGTTCGTATCTAGGTCATCTAAACAACGTTATTATACATCTATCCATATGTGGATCAGTAATAGATATAACCTTATGTATGGAATCTGATGTAATCTACCTTTTGGGCACTATTCCTAAAAGTGTTTAACCACTCCCTTTTGCTTTGGAAAGCAACTAGATTTATTAGTGGGTGTTTCAGTGAGCAATGAAAAGTATTTTGTTTACACATTGTATTCACCGAAAGTAATACATAATTCTTGAGAGTGGTAAAAGAAGCTTGACTATTCTTTGCATGTTTTGTATATGAGAGGTTATTTAGTATTTATTTGATGATATTGTTTAACACCACCATAGTAATTTAATTTTTTTGATGGAAGGTGTAATTACATAACTGTTTTTTTTTTCTATTTTATAAACTAATGCGACATTTAATTCCACCTCAAAATTGAATCTGTCCAGCATGACATGCTACTAATGTGAAAATTTTGTATTCACAGTTTTCCATAATTTCTTAAAGTGAATTTGTTCTTGAATTATTTTCGGAGATATCTGATCATCTGTGTGTTTTACATGTACATACATAATGGTTGTTATGTGTGTTGTGTGTTTCTAATTGTTTGTTTTAATATTCTTTTTTTAAGTTGCCATGCCTCTGAGCGGTATACAAGGATTATTTCGAAAGTATGTACATATCTTTATTTTTGTTTCTTTTAAAGTATATTCTAGTTGAAAGGTACCCTATTGATGATCACCACAAACTGCGAAAGCTCTTGAGTTACTCACTCAGAAATGTTATTACAGCTTGGTGTCACCATAAAAGCATTTGAAAGAAGCAACTACACTGCCGTTTAGAACTAGATTGTTGGATATTTGACGTTTTAAATAGTAGTTAATGGAAGGATATGTAATGGCTTCCTAAGCTGTATGGATTGTTAGGAGTACCACTATAACTCGTGTTGTGTAAATTAGTGTCTGTAAAGTACTTCATGGATTTGTTACAGCAGTACTTCACCATAGACAATCTTGCGTTTTTAATTATACTCTCAACAGCAATAGGTAGCTCAAGCGAACTAGCGATCTCTCAGAATAGTATAAGAGTCATTCGTGACGAGATTAGAGCGTCACATCTGACGTTAACATTTACGCTAGCAAGTATGTATTCTTCTTGAATTTGTATGAAATATTTTGTTTCTATATAAACAGGTATGTACACTCGGTACGACTTAGTCTTCGAACGATTTTAATAAGGTAACTCACTAAAATCGTTCGAAGACTAAGTCGTACCGAGTGTACGTACATAACCGTTTGGATAATCGTAGCGTTACATTACGAAAATAAGCTATTACCCTTATCGAAGAAACAGCCACGTCAAATGTGGAGGGGATGGTCTGACAAAGGCAGCAGACTGTCGCTTAATAAAACCGTTCGAAGACTTAAGCGCCCTACAGACGAAACGATCGGTTGTACGATTTGTCGTACTACAAGTTGAAAATAAAAACGTAAAAACAAGTCAGTCGCTGTTTTTGCTCCACACGTAGAGCGTCGAACCAACTATGATGTTACAGCAGATTGTATAACCGATCGTTTCGCCTGTAGGCTGCTTTAAACCGTCGAACCAACTACGGTTGTATAACGGATTCTACAACCGGTCGTATCGTCTGTAGACCCCTTAAGTCGTATCAAGTGTACGCACCCAGTGCAAAGTTTCTGGTTCTCGGATCCACCCCACGTGTCACCCGGAAAATAGCCTAAAAACTGGAGAACAGCCATCAACGACTACGAAATATCGAAGACTTTATATGCATATATATGTGCATCTTCGCATTCTTATATTTTGTCTTCTCGGGCAAAACCTTAATTCTAGTAAACAGATTCTCATGGTTAGTTTCTACGTAGACGTTGCGGTTCCTCTACCAGCTCAAATAGTAAAATGGTATTAGTACGTGGTGCACAGTACTGATTTAATTGTAGGAAACTATAATTGTTCTTGTATGTTGATTGATAATTGCCTTCTCGTTATTTTTTTTTTTAATATATACGAATACCCGGTAGAAGCCTTAAACTGTTTCAGGAAAGACGATAATTATACTGTTAAGTCTGTAGTGTATGTACTGAATATTTTCAGTGTATCTACTAATGACCTGATTGCATCAGTACTGGAGCTATATAATTAGTTATGTTATATTTCTGTATTTACAACAATATTCTTGAAAAATATATTTAGAAAAGATAGCAAATAGAAGAGCTAATTATATTTAGCAACGGCCTGGATTCTATATTTGCCGTTACTTTGTACATTTTACGAAAGAGATCATAATCCCTTGTTTATAACGCTCTGATCCACCACATTTGAAGGATAAAAAGGTAAAGACAGAGAAGAACATATTTTAATGTCATTTTAGAGAACTCGTTATTGATATGAAATATTTGTTCGGACTGGTTCAGACATTAAAAGCTATAGCGTGCAGTTCGCCGAAATGGTCCTAATTAGAGACTATTCCCGTTAAGTCAACAAGAATTAGCGTAACCATTCCAACTCTGAGAGAATATTTAATGATCGTGGAAATCGTACTAGATCCTTAGGCGATGGTTATGATGCATGCGTGTTTGCATAAATGTGGATGTAGTGATAGAACCCACAAACAAATTTACGCAATTTAGACTTGTTGTTTACATGTAATGGACATACAATTTACCGCCTATAGTTAAAGAGATTTTAGTACCAAACTATTAGATAATATTATTTATCTGTCAAATAAAAATTCCTAGTTCAGATTTACATACAAATAAAGCAATTCCTAATCTGCAGTGAATTCCAATAATTCTTTTTAAAACTTTAAACTTTTTAAACCTAAGTTTAATTAGTCGATGGAAAATACTTCATTTGTAAGTTTGAACAGTAGAATGAAAAATGTAAACAGTTAAGAATAATTACTCATAGAAAGTTAGTGGCTCGGATATTTTCAATTTGCTGTTTTATTTAAATAAGCTAAGTGTTCGAGTACATATCTTCGTAAGACAGACTAAAACAGCAACAAAAATTAATACAATACGATAGACACAATTAAAAATACAAAAAAAAGAAATTAGAGAAAGTATGGTGCAAAATCTAAAATGTAGCGCAAATTCATTATAACGAAATATCGGACTAATTCAAGAAGCGTACAGATTAGCAGATGGTAGGTATTAACTTAATTATGTTTAGTTTTTATGAAATTAGAAAAAAATATACGCAATTGTATTTTTAATTAGATTTAATATATATGATAAAAAAATCAAAACAATTATTTTATCAATAAATCTATTGTACTTCTTTCTAATTTAAAACATTTTACTGAAGAATTATGTAAATGGAATGTATAATGCCAAATGCTAAAATTATACTACTTATTATTATCGTTCCGTGGCTAAGACTGGAGAAAATTTGACCGTTACCAAAATAAAATTTAAGTGATTAAGTATTCTATCGGCTTTGCTTGAAGAATCATAGAAATTTGATGAATTCTAAGTACATCGATTAACTATCGATAGGTACCGATACTCTCTAAATGACTTCTTGGTATCAACACTTTAGCTTGAGATTCTTGGTATCAATACCATAGTATTGAATTTTTGGTGTCGTTGCTCAGTTATCGATGCCAAAGTAGCGATAGCCTTACTATTTGAGTTATCGGGGAATCGATATGAGTTATAGTATCATAGAGTAGTCGACGATGTATCGATCGTCGCCCCAGCCCAGCTATAAGTATACTATGTACACTCGACACGACTTAGTCTTCGACCGGTCACAGTGTGCTGTCTTTGTCAGTCCATCCCCTCCACATTTAAAGTGACCTTTTCTTCGATAATCGTAATGTTCCATTACGAAAAATACGCTGTTACCCTTATCGAAGAAACGGTCACGTTAAATGTGGAGCGGATGGACTGACAAAGACAGCACACTGACCGTTCGAAGACAAAGTCCTGTCGAGTGTACATACTATGCTACTTACCTCCAAATTTTAAAGAATGCACATACTGCTTCCTTTTTTCAAAAAAGTGGATCTGATATTTAGAACGAATATGCTGATGGGAGTGTATAGTTTGTTCAAATTTTTATTTAGTTTTTATGAAACGAAAGAAGAAATAATACAGAAATAGCCTGCGATACAGATTTTATTCATTTACAATTGAAAAGAAAACCACGTAAGAATAAAATATTTTAATAAGCAATACGTCTTTTTATATTTCGAGTAAATGTTTCCGCAATTCTGTTCTACTTAGGAAATGTTCAAAATGACTTCGGCAACATAATATCACATTCATCAAATCGATTTCAACTCTAGCAAGCTTGTGCTATGTGTACAATTGCGTTTTGATAACCATACATACGTTGGGATAGTTGTAACATTTCTGTTTTGTTAACTCTGTATAAAACTTGTGGTGCAGCAGGCTTTTCCTGCATTATCCACGTCTCTGATGAATACCTCTAAATCCTTGACACAAATGAGCTATTTTAAAGACAGAATTCTGAAAAATGTCAACTTTTCGATCATACTTCGTCATCATGCAGCGCAACAATTCTTGCTCTATTAAATGTAGATATTACATTTCTTGGCATTTTTTACAAGAAAACAATAATTTATGCTTAAGCATTCCAAGTCAAATATTGACTAGTTTACAGCAAAAACTTTCTGATGAAAATACCGCAACTAGAGCTGCTTTCTATTTGCTTCTAAGATGAAGTGAGATGAAAAGGTCCTCTCACTTTACTTTAATTTAATTGTACATCTTTCTCGTACATAACCATAAAATGTGATTATAAAAGGTACATAACTTTCAATACACCCACTATAATTGAAAATTGTTCTTTAAGTGAGTGTACTATCGAGCATGTGCTTGAGTGGGAAGGGGGAAGCAAAACATTACTTACTCACTTGAAAATAAAACGATGCTTATTAGTGAGAAAACTAAAGTGAGATAGGAAAAGTGGGAAGTGTGGCAAATAGAAAGCGGCTTAGATTGGATGCTGTTTCAGTTGCACTATTCTTACCTTGTTTAATTTTGTATGAATGTGAATCCTAACAAGTTGAACCAAATTCGCGGGTCAGTCAAGTTGGAGTATCACATGACTTAAATTGAAATTGAACTAAATGTAAGTTTTGTATAGGTTATGTATAGTTTTGTATACCCAATTTTAGGTTTTGTATACCACCTCTTATATAACAACCAATACATCATAAAGAGGATACTCCAACTTCATGGTTTTTTATACGAAACAGAAAATCTGAAATTGGAATAAACCATGTGGTTCTTTTAGTTTTGTATAGTTTTGTATACCGCAAATAAAGTTTTGTATACCTTCCTGTAAGGCCTAAACAAATATAGAAAATGGTATACTCTAACTTGACGTAAAAAAAAATGCATTTTTTTTTCATAAAAAAATATGATTCGTAAAGTAAAAGTTATGTATAGTTTTGTATACCGCAAATAAAGTTTTGTATACCTTTCGGTTAGGCTTAAACAAATATAGAAAATGGTATACTCTAACTTGACGTAAAAAAAAAATGCATTTTTTATAGATAAAAAATATGATTCGTAAAGTAGAAGTTATGTATAGTGTTGTATAGCACAAATAAAGTTTTGTATAATATATATAATATAGGTCAAATAGTACGATTTGAAGTTTTGTATAGGTCAAATAATACGATTTAGAGTTTTGTATAGGTCAAATAGTACGACTTGGAGTTTTGTATAGGTCAAATAATGCGGTTTAGAGTTTTGTATAGGTCAAATAGTACGACTTGGAGTTTTGTATAGGTCAAATAATACGATTTAGAGTTTTGTATAGGTCAAATAATGCGGTTTAGGGTTTTGTATAGGTCAAATAATATGGTTTGTAGTTTTGTATGGGTCAAAAAGGTTGTATAGAGTTTTGTACAAGTCAAAAAGTACAATTTAATTTTGTTTTGTTAATACTTTTAATGAAATACAAACTTATAAACTAATAAACAGTAGGATAGTAAAAAACAAATTTATATGTTTATACAGTATAAACCAAAGTATGGCATGTTACTATTAATTTTTGCGAACAATTTTGCTTGTCCTTTAAATCATCGTATAAGTCCCATAAGCCATTAAGTCGCCGGCAGTGTGCCACGTAATGGCCTATATCACATCGCCTTCGAGATGGCGCTTCTCGAAATCCGACTGCACCTCGCAGATAGAAAATTTGGTCTCCAATTTTTATCTCGGAGGGAATGTTTTCTAATTTTAGCACACACTCGGCAAGCTTTCGCTCGTTGTCTTCGACTACTTCAATAAAAAGATGTGTGTTAGACACGGTTTTTCGAATAGTTCTTTGTCCAACACACATCGAAAATTGTGATATGTCTACGTCTACAAATGAATAGGCAGAGGCCCGATCCATAGGTTCTAAGCAATTTGTTACAGACTCAGTCAAACATCTGTTGATATTTTCTTGTAATGCATTGATTCCGTCTTTAGGAATTCCTAAACCTATCAATGATTCGGTGTTTGTCTTTTCTGTTTTGGGACACTCTGGAGAATTGCATAAAGATGACACATGTACTGATGGAAAATTTTCAGTTGTTATTATTTTCGTCATTAAACTCACATGACATTCAGAGTTTATCCTTCTAATAGACGCTAATCCTACAGCAGATGGAAAATGTGGATCCAATATTTCAGCTCTTAGTCGATAGTTTTTTACGGTAATGGTTTTTTTAGACATCAGCTGAATTAACTCACCAAACGGCCATATCTCCACATTTTGCTTCACAAACAACTCATATGGAGGACTGTCAACATATGCTGCAGCAAGTATTTGCAGTAAACTGTCAAAAGCACAAGTATTGCTTAAAGTTACAATTTCCTTGCCTAATTTTATTGGTTTCAATGATATATTATTCCCATTTTTCATTGTCAAAATGGGAGCACTTGACGATTTTTTTGTTAAGTCCAAGCCTAACCACTCTGAGTTAGGCTCTAAGTACGAAGTTCTTTTTTTTTGATATTAGTCCCCTCCAGTTTTCAGCTTCAAGTAATTGTGCTTGTGACTCTTGCGACAAAAATGCACAATTAGTGCAAGCGCGGCCTTGCTCTTCACTACAATAGTCAACTTGTAAAGAACAGCCATCTATATTATGCATTGTAATGCCACAAAACATGCATTTTATGTGATTTTGAAAAGGTTTGACTACAGCAAACACAAAGCACTTCTTGCGGTTTATTTTCCTCCGCAGTGGATATGAAATCATATGTTTCGTTGTCCTTCAAATGAGGTAAAGTATCTTTAATTTCGGTATCTTCCTCAGTACATAATCCCGAATCAGATATCGTTGAATCATTCGTGTTGTTTTCATCTTGTACACGAAGACCTTGTTCTTTTTTAACTTTTAGGTTTTGCGCCAGTTCAAGTTTCGCTTGACCTGATAAGAATTTGATATACAAAGTTAAAAAATGGTCAATCCTGGCAGGAAGTTTAAAATGCTGACACACCACGTTCTTAACGATATGAAATTGCGACTCGCTAGATGCGCTACTGGCTGTTTTTTGTCCATAGCCATAATGCATTGACATAACGGCAGACCAAAGCGGCAACATATGGATTCTTTTCTGTATATCGACAACAAGAGAAGGAAGGTACTGCTGATTACCCCGCGACCCTTCAGTCATTTCTTCCATAACTTCACCTTCAATTTGCTGTGCCCATGTATAAAAGTTTTGTTCTTCAAGTAGCTTCGGGTGGTTTTCTGGTACTTGTTTAGTTAACTGGCTGTGAAACATGAACTTAGCTTCATTAAGATCCTCGGCGTCGACGTAATCTATATAATTGTCCGCAGAAGTTTTCCCTGACCCAATTCTTTGTTGCAAATACATTTTGCTCAAATCTGTTGGTGTTGTTTTTCCAGATTCTATGCTTTCCCCTTCAGATTCATTTAGAGCCACCGTAAAAATGTGCTTTAGAATAATCTGCGCATCATTAATATCTTGGCTCTGTATTAATAGTGCAAGTGCTCTAAGATAAAATTGACGAGTTCTTCGAAAAACTTTTCTTGGTTTCAAAGATGACATGCTTGCAAACAGTTTAATTGTATGGGCCACGTCGTTTCTTACGTAACATGATGGGAGACAAAGAGAAGAAACATTGTCGGGATTTAGTATTTTAGCACATTCCTTTAAGTAGCTTTGCAATGTAAAATTACCAAAAGTCTGTAAACATGCCGACATACAAAAGTCCAAGTCGTACTATTTGACCTATACAAAACTCTAAACCGCATTATTTGACCTATACAAAACTCTAAAGCGTGTTATTTGACCTATACAAAACTATAAACCGCATTATTTGACCTATACAAAACTCTAAACCGCATTATTTGACCTATACAAAACTCTAAATCGTATTATTTGACCTATACAAAACTCTAACCCGCATTATATGAGCTATACAAAACTCTAAATCGTGTTATTTGACCTATACAAAACTCCAAGTCGTACTATTTGACCTATACAAAACTCTAAACCGCATTTTTTGACCTATACAAGACTCTAAATCCTATTATTTGACCTATACAAAACTCCAAGTCGTACTAATTGACCTTTACAAAACTCTAAACCGCATTATTTGACCTATACAAAACTCTAAACCGCATTATTTGACCTATACAAAACTCCAAGTCGTACTATTTGACCTATACAAAACTCTAAATCGTATTATTTGACCTATACAAAACTTCAAATCGTACTATTTGACCTATATTATATATATTATACAAAACTTTATTTGTGCTATACAACACTATACATAACTTTTACTTTACGAATCATATTTTTTATCTATAAAAAATGCATTTTTTTTTACGTCAAGTTAGAGTATACCATTTTCTATATTTGTTTAAGCCTAACCGAAAGGTATACAAAACTTTATTTGCGGTATACAAAACTATACATAACTTTTACTTTACAAATCATATTTTTTTATGAAAAAAAAATGCATTTTTTTTTACGTCAAGTTAGAGTATACCATTTTCTATATTTGTTTAGGCCTAACAGGAAGGCATACAAAACTTTATTTGCGGTATACAAAACTATACAAAACTAAAAGAACCACATGGTTTATTCCAATTTCAGATTTTCTGTTTCGTATAAATAACCATGAAGTTGGAGTATCCCCTTTATGATGTATTGGTTCTTATATAAGAGGTGGTATACAAAACCTAAAATTGGGTATACAAAACTATACATAACCTATACAAAACTTACATTTAGTTCAATTTCAATTTAAGTCATGTGATACTCCAACTTGACTGACCCCAAATTCGCTATAGATCACTAATCCGACAGAGTTCATTAAGATTATTTTTACGATAACTAGTGAAAGTTTATTTGCTATTTATATATGGTTTAGAATAGCTGTAATAGCTGTCAATATTATTTAAGTACTTATTGAATGTAATAATGGAAAAACAAAACCATTTATGTGACTATAGCCTGTTATTTAGTTAGATACAAACAGGTTAGAATGCACAATACAGGAAATTTCTGTTGCACATTGCTGGTATTGTGGTATATTTGAAACAACATAATTATTACAAGTAGTACACAATATTGTTGCTGTTGTATATCCTGATTTGATCTAATATTTACTTTACACTTGAAATGAAGAAATCAGGATAATATCCTAAATAAAAAGGAAAACCACATCAATACACATTATACGAGTACATTATTAAACCGTAATATAAATTCCACCTCTATATACCTGCTATGCACACCGAACAGTGTGTAGTACCTATATAATTAAATTACCAACGCTATTTGCATGGCCCGCAGCTCCTCTCTCGTAACATTTCTATAGAATAGAATAACACAAGCTGTATATGCGAGTCGATATAGCTCGATTTACTACACCTTTGGTTGTACCTACTCGCCGCAGCCTGCCTCGCCTTTTCCTTTCCGTGTAACTACTTCTCCGTCCTTTGCGCCGCTTTTTCGGTATTGTTTTCCGAACTTATCCGACAAAACCTCATATTATTACACGTTAAAAGTTAGATCGCTGAGATCAGAAATCGAGATAATCTATAGGTAGAGACCGAGAAGCAACGGCTCTATGGACTCGGATACATGGGAGAATTTGAATCGGACCTTCCGCGCCGCGTCCCCATTCGCAAAATAACCGGATCGAAATCATGAATCAGAATTAGAAACTCTCTCGACACGTTAATTCTACACCCGCATTCCGACAGTATGGCAACAGTGTTCGTCTTACACCCTAGTATACTTATGAAGCCATCTTTGTCGTTGTTTCACGCGCTACAGTGGAGTTTGTATCGCATGTATGTAAATAGACAGATACGCATGCATAGTTATATGCGAACTATGTAGTAAGCTCTAAAATGAAAGTGGAAGTCGTGTGTTCAATGAATATCGGAACCATATACTGGATACAAATATTAGTCTATTCAGTATTCTTGTTTCTTATTCAGCGGAAACTATACTTGAGTATCCACTTAAATCTATTACCTATTATTCTTTAAAGAGAATCCTTATTATGACGTTTGTTATAAAATTCACTTACCGAATATGATGTTTTACATGTTAATTTGTTTATATTTTACAGCTCAACAACATATCATTACTGCGTGGTTCATAAACTATTGTAAAGTTTCATAGGGTAACAAATGTTTATGTTTCGTGTTACGAGCCTAAAGATAAGTGTCTACGACACCTCAAAAGTGTACAGTACAAACTGTACGACAGCGGCAGCCTTGCATGGTATAGTTTACAAAAAAAAGGACAAAACACCGTATTGCACCGTATTATTATAATACACAAGTACTAAGTTTCTGCAAGCCTTATTACGATAAAACTCGTCAAGGAAGTCTTTTATTTTTATTGGCATATTGTTTAAACGTAATTGTCTAACGGCATGATGATGTACAGCTCAATAAATTGCTTGAAATAATTATGTATGTGCATCGGTGTTTATCCAAATAGTCTTTAAGACTGACCATACGGCTTGCATGCTGCTTACACGTGCAGGCTTTTCCGTGCAAGTCAAGTTTCCGTAAGTAAAATGTTTCACCAAAAAAAGCGTGCTGAAGTTGCGCTTCTTGGTTTGCACGAGCTACCGGCTTACCAATTACACGCACAAGTATGTATATCACTGCAAATCAGTTAGCGCAGCCGGTACATGAAAAATTCTATACGTATAGCTGGTTCATAATGCTCCGTTCACACGTATAGGCTTTATCATGCGCTTGCCTGCGCAAACTGGTTTGCAGTAAGATATTTGCTACTTTTTATCGTCCACATGCACAAATATGTATCTTCCTGCAAACCAGTTTGTGCCGGCAAGCGTGTGATAAAGCCTTCGCTGCAAGATAGTAGTGTTTTTACTCCAATCCTAGCTTAAACTCTGACACCGTAGTTTACATATCCAAACTTTTTATAAAGATTAGTAACTGATTGTAATTTTCACATTATGTAGTACTAGATAAGTAAGAAATTATATTAAAAACTCATATTTATTGTTAATGAAAGACGTACTGGTCAATGAGAAAAAAAAGAATATTGTTCTTTCTATTTAAAATTCAAAGGAAGGGAAATTTCGAAGTACTTACTTACTTTTGCAATAAATTCGATAGCTTCATTCAATGCTGACTCTCTCAGTTAGCATAATACATCCTTATGGACTAGATTCTCTTAGATCGTTAGTCAGTTTTTTTTTCTAATTTAATATAAACTTTTAAGAATTCAGAAGTTTTTTCTTTGGGTTTTTTGCGGCCCTAAAAGATGTTTATATGATACCTAAGAAGAATAGAAAAAAACACTAAATATGAAGCAAGAAGACACATATGTAGACAAAAGCCATGAATAAAATCTGTTTAGAAAACAATTGTGGAAGGCCAACTCAAATGGTTAGAATATGTGTGTTCAATGAGAGCTTGATAAAAATAATTTTTGAAACGTAATCGGCAAGTACAAGTAGGAGAGGAAGACCAAAAATAAAATAAACTGACGGAATCAGAAAAGAATCCGAGAACACAGGAGTGATACTGAATGGAATACGGGAGCTAACGCAAGACAGAAAGCAATAAAGACAGAAACGCAGGACTGAACTTCACCAGCATTAAATCTAAAAGTAAAAAAAATGATTTATGTGCAACACGCTTCCTTTACTAGTTACAATTTTGTCGAAATAATCAAATCCATGGCAAACAACTATCACGGGTTTTATATCATTTAATTTTGAGAAATTTGTAGGATACCCCATAAATAAAATTGTTATTACCAACAGCGTAGAGCAATTCATGAGTGAAATTGTGGCTTCCATATCATATGATTCAACGATCATCTGATGAAATAATTCACATTTGTGTCTGTTTGCAGGATGATACACGCATTTTTTTTTAATGTGTGGTGGGTGCTTAGTTGCAGTGACTCCGTAAGCTGTATTACTTGTCTGGCTATCACTGCAACTCTTGCGGTGTAGTTTAGTGTGTGTAAGTTGTGTTTAAATGGCTTTGTGACAGCATCATATCGCCTTTTATGTCAAAATATGCCAATATGTAAAAATAGTTCCAACTTTGAAATTTTTTAATACTACGACTATCTCATAGTACAGAACGCTTAAATAACTAAAATGTAACGGGGTTAGAAACTGTCAATACTTCTAGCAGATGATAAAATAATCAAAGTAATCAATAGTTATAGCTTTCAATAATATTCGCCGAAGAGTACCTGTGAAATAAAGCGCACAGGGGTTTTGGTTAACGTAGTAACTCTTTTTGTAGACAAGAAATAATTTTAAATTTTCAATTTTATCTAAACGCTCATACTTCAAATGGTTTATTAATTCAGTCATTTGTATCTATTACTACATTAACCGAGTTTTAACAAATTCAACAAATTTCATATATTCTATACTTGTTCCCAATTGTGTAATATGCTATAAAATCCAAAACAAGGACATGCGCCTCCCGCAATAATTATACAAGCAAACAAGAATAATTAATAACGGATACAGTAACACGATCAGACGAACTGAGAACTTTCGCAACTTTCTGTCACCTACAAGAGAGTGAAACCAAGTTTGGGAACTCCGCGTATCTCAACTGCTAAAGTATGTGTGTCACTGCACTAAAATGTTGACTATAGGTCATTGAGCATATGTGCGAACAAATATGGTATATTGAAAAGCGTAGGCCGACAAAATGTGGATACGTAATGCGTTATCACATCTGGTCAATAATAACGTCGATATGTTGTCTGTTTTGGAATATTAATGAAGTTGTCATCGAAATATTTGTTTATTAACCTAGAATGTCTATTGTGTTAAAATGTAGTGGGTTTTGTTTTATGTTAGGGGAAAGTGAGATGTATGAATTAAATATTTTGTCATGTCATACTACGAAGAAAGACAGTGATATCAGCAACCTATTAGCAAATATTACGAATTGAAAATATTTGTGAATTCTGGGCGTATGTGGAAATGTTAGCACACGCCTTTATCGCGATTTAATCTAACCTTAGATATAACGTAATTTAAAATGACATAATAGCATATTATTGTGTAACAAGGGATTAAAGTAGATATACATTTTATAGGAATCAATTGTGCTCTATGTTTGGTTGCTAAAGCTACTGTAGATTTAATGGTTGATTCGTTAGTTTTGCAAGGATTATATAGTTCCGGTATCACCCAGCAGCATAATTGGTTGCTTAGATGTTTATTCATAACTCTTAAAATGTAAAATCTAGGTAGATGGGATAACATTGTTGTACTTTTGTTCTTATCTTGAAATCTCTCTAATCAGTTCACTTAGTTGCTTACGACTTAAGAATTCAAGAACGAATTACATAATTGATGCTTTTGTTGAGTTGTAGGAAGTATTAAAGAAAGATTTGAATCGTTCCTAAATTTGTTAGACCAATATCGTTGTACAAGCTATTTATGCAACTCACAGATGAATATTGTCTTGCATTCTTTTTGAATCGTTGTAGCACGTTTTAGGGTAACTTGTTTTGCAACAAAAATCTTATTAGTCGTGAAAGAGAATTAATTTTCTTGTCTCACTCATTCACCACAATATCAGAAATCATGAAGATTCAGAAACGAATGATGAAAATATGGTTCCATACTATGATCATTCGATTAAAAGTGACTCGATGAAATGAAACCGAAAGCAAGAAGCACTTTCAACAAAATTAAAGGTCTGTCAGTTGGAGTAAGAAGGTGCAACATTTTTATATAATTCAAGATAATGTATTTGAAAGAAAAAGGTGTTGTTGTTCTTGGTAAATACCTGCGATTGCTGGATGATCAATGATCAAGCATCTACGCATACGTTTGAAATTGCGGAAGCCCCAGTTAGTTGTGTGTGGTTTCCAACAAATCAACAACTCTTTGTACAATCCAAATACAACCCCCAGTGTCTATTACTTAATTCGAGGAGGGAAAATGGACCTTCTTTAGTGCTATTTCGGTGATAACGAGGAGTTGTTTACTTTGGACACGGTAAACGCCTGAATAAGACATGTACCTCTCTATTTTATTTCAACAAAATAAAAGATACCGTAAGGAAATTTGAGTATTTCTGTAAGAGATCTGTGAATGTGGCGTGTTTTTTTATATCGGTATAGGGAATTGCAAAGAAATGAATGTAAATTGTAAAAAGTAACTAACTCCACAAATATTACGATTGGGAAAACTAGTTTATATATTATGTATAAAATTATTGTGTATCCAATTCATTAATTAGAGTTTTACATTTTTGACGAACATATTTTCATAATTTCTTGAATTAATTTGCCTTCTAAAAGGTACATTAGTTGTGTGTTGTTACTTCATACAAATTTTCTGGTGGCAGCAGCTGTAGCAGTTTCCTAAGTCGTATTGCTTGTCAAGACTTCTGTAACAGCTATTATTGTGTCATTTTGGTTTTTGTAAATGTGTTTTCATGGTTTTGATATATCATTACTTTGCTGTAAGCTGTTAATTATAATATATGTATAAGAGTGAATGGTAACTCGAATGAATACCGAACTTTTGGAACGCTGTCACAAGTCATTGTTGAGAATATCGGAATCTACACCTATACTAAGCGATCATTAGTTAGTCATTGTTGCTCAGGTGTTGCTTTAAGTGTCGCTATATAGTTTCTTGTGCTTGGTGTATCAGTTTCCTCTTTTTTTAAATTCAAAGAAACTCACTGAATTTGTGGACACAGTTATTGAGGTATATTTAGAAGGCACTGCATTCTAACTAATATTATTTGAATTTATCAATAGTTATCAGTGCTTATCTAGGTAACCGTACTGAATTTGTGTGATTTTCTTTATGGTTTTGTAAAAACCTTAGCCTTTTGTAAGCACAGTTATTTTCATTCTGAAAGTAAATAAAATAATCAATATTTAGACATAATTACAAAATTATTCATCGTATTTAATACTGTTGAATTTTGCAATGTATTTGGTATTCAATTTTCTTACACAAGAAAAAAAGGAAAAAATGGGTTGCTGGAACTAGCTAGTTCCACTAGAGTAAGTTGACTTTCTGACAATACAATATAATTACACTCTCAATTTCTTAGAATTATCTTGAACAACTGTGATTTTTATATAAAATATACATACATACGTATGTATGTACATAGCTAAATATATTTTTAGAAAATGCAAATTACCTTCCTGGAAGAAATTTATTGGAAGTTTACAGTTAACCTCTAGCAATAGCCACATGTTTTATGTAAGTTTGCGGAGTATGTAAAAGCATTTATGTTGACAGTTTATTTTAAACATAATACATTGTCTTCAAGACTTGAATTTGCTATTGTGTAGCAAGAATTTTAACCAATTTAAGATACGACCTTCAAACAGCAGATCGAAGAATATCCGTTTCTATTATTATTTTGCCGTTAAATTTTCCGACTACTAATACAATCTTTTCTTATTTTACAGGTAAGCAGACGGCATTTGAATTCAGAATATAAGACTAGCTTTCTTAGAGTCAATCATGTAAGTATTCTCAACATTAATAGTCTGTGTTGCGGGCACTATACAGGACGCATATTTATTTTCTATCGCATAGAGGAACACATTCCCAGGATATTTGAGAATACAAAATAGTTTGCGCTTAGTAGACTGCGACTCACGGATGGTTACATAATATATGTACATATTAGAATCGAATGATTACGTGAGGATTCTGGATGTATGTATAATATTAGACATGACCTTCGATTAATACTTGGGTAGTGACTTTTAATTCTATGCAACGATAACGGAAAAATATCACAAACTGTATCTGCATTATACATCATTTCTACATTTGAAGTGGGCAAATTCAAGTCAAGGTTAGATCAAAGATAGTTTTAATTTTTAAAATTGCCTGTAAGCTATCATTTCACGAAGTTTGTTTGAAGAAATTGTAAGAATTTTTATTCTTATTCTTGATAAATAATGGCCAGGAAACGAACCTCAAGGATTTTAAAATTAGAATTTGTCACTATGTCATCCGAATTTTGTAGTATTAGATTTCACGCCGAGTTATCTTTAATTTAATTTATATATAGTAAACTTTAATACATATAATAATCCAAATAACCATAAGATGTATGGCACAAAATTATTTTATTGTATATTGAACATTCTATTGTTATTTAAGTTTATATTAATTTCCTCGCATTTCCTCGTATTGGTTAATCGCATTGGGATTCAAAACATTGAAGAACTTGGTTAAGGGTAACCTCACAAACTCCTTTTTTACTTACTTATTTACAGTCCTGTGTGAGTCAATATTTGTAAGATGGATTTTTTTCATATATGCTTAGTTTTTTTTAGAATTCTATTTCTGATAGATGACCTAATTGGTCATTGTCAAATCCATATATATAATATTAATAATTCTTGTTGACGAAAATCAAATTAGGTATATCTTTGTTTAAGATTATTTGATATTCCTTGAAACTGCACATAAAAAGGTAAATAGTTGCGCCACTAGAAACTTTGTGTTTGCTAACATTTACCAAATATGTTAGTGATAGTCCTTGAATTGCATTCAACATATAGTTTTTATAACTACTATTTATAAAATGTGTGCACATTTATTTGCGATCTTTTTTATGTTGTGTTGGTTATTATTTGTAAGAATTCATCCAAATGAATTACTTACATTAGCTGTACAAATATTGTACAACAAATATGCAGGGTACTAACTATTGCTTACACAATACCCAACACAATTACAACACGGGTAGATCTATATGAATCAAAGTATATATCCACGATCTATATGCTGCATTGGTGGATGTGGATTGTGATGGTGGCCACACCCGCGCGTAATCATCGCCTCTTCACCGTAGTAGGCGGCAAACGGTCGGCGCTCATTATACTTCCACAAGTAAAGTAACGAAGATTAATATCGCCAGCGCTTCCCTGTCCCTATAGCCGTAACGTTCCGCCCTATAAGCCAGATCCAAAGCGAGGATTTACTCACACCGAACACGACATGTATGCTGTATGTATCGACCGGTATCGCCTAATATGAGTATTACGTCGATGTATTTGTACGTGGTTCGTGTGCATGTATGTTGTGTTGCAGTTATGTAACGATTTATGGAGCGAAAAATAGTGACGCAATATGGGCGCAGAGGAATATTTTCTGATAAGATGTATATCCAAAGTAAAAGTAAAATGTATGTACTGTGATCTACTGCCCTGACTAGTTATAAGTTGAGCTTTCATCAATGAATTCCTCCCTGTGATTGTTACATGGGAAAAAATTGTTAAAGGTGTTTAGAGAAGGTTTCCAAGAATATTTTTTCGGTACTTTTGTTAGAATCCATGTTGTTAACTAATTGCTCTCTAAATGCTTGTCATTATTTGAAACATGTTTTTTATAATTTTTTGTGTATTTTCTGTCCTGTTATTTATTTCTGCGAATCACTCGAAAGTTCATGTCGTACTGCTTATTTTTCTGTAAATATTTGTTTTTATATTCCACTCTCTCAATCATTTAAACTAGTGGTAGTGTCAATATCTTAAAATTTGGAGTTCCTTCTAACTTCACATTCTCATTATAGAGATCTTTAATTTGTATCAAATGGTGCCATTTAGAATTCTTCGTGTATTTTTAGTCATATGTTGAATAAGGCTGAACGATGCTTTATTGAATTTTATTTTATTTTTATTACAATTTCGTAGAATTTATAGTCATTGTAAATCTTTTGATATTAAAAAGTAATATTTATTTGATAGGTAAATCATTGGCCGTTGTTAATAATAAAATACAATTAAATATACAAATTTTCTGAAACGGCACCGAAATACAGACAATTCTGGAGGTTAAGTTACATGCTTTCACCATTGATGACAAATTAACGTAGTAAACCTATTGCAATGATCTGGTTGCTAAACTAAACTCTCTACGTTATCAAATACGACGCTTGAAACATACATATATTTGGTAGAAATAGTTTATTGCCTTTTTATTATGTTTATGTTCATGTTTATGGTATTTCCTTCTGGAATATGTCAACCCACAGTAGTAAGTTTTTATTTTCGGTTCAAAAGAAAATTCTTCGTTGTAAGAAGAGGTTGTAGAGGTAATTTTAGACCTCACCCCCTTATGCACAGTGGTGGAGAGAGCGGCCCTTGCCGCATTGCATAGACTGACCAGGGCGGCTACTGAAAGAGGCGAGACTCCGTACCAGGGAGCGTAGACATCTCAAGTGGGGCTCTCCCCACTTCTAAGTACTATATCGAACGATGAAATGGTCAAGAAATATAGCTTTGAAAGGAACTTCCTTACAAAGCTGAGCAATAAGAGAGGATGGGTAGGAGAACACTCCACATACTTCCTAAAAGAAAACACCATCAAGTGGTATGTGGACGGTTCTAAAACCGACAAAGGAAAGGTGCGGGGCTATTTGGGCCAGAAACCAAATATTCCGAGCCAATGAGGATATACCCCAGTGTCTTCCAAGCGGAGATCAATGTCATTGGAAGATGTGCTCAACTGAACCTGGACAGGAACTATCGGAAGCAGAGCATTGCAATTTTCTCCGATAGTCAAGCAGCCATAACGGCGCTGAGTTCTAACATTATCAGCTCGAAATGAGTGTGGGAATGTCTTAACAGATTAAACAACTTAGGCAAGAAAAACAGTTGTATTATACTGGGTACCAGGACATACTGGAATTACAGGCAACGAAGAAATTATCTGTGGAACCGGAATAGTTCTGCGATATAGGGATGAGCACCTACTCAAAAACAGAAGAAGAGAGGCTCAGAGTAACCCTCTGGGAGAATATCCCTTGTTTGAGACACTCCAGGATATTCGTTGTAAATTACAATAAGCATAGAGCAAAAACTTTGCTAGAACTAAGCAGAAATCGACTACGCATCCTCACAGGTTTTCTTGCAGGGCATTGTCACCTTGGTGAATACATGACAAGGATAGGTCTAAAACAGAATAGCGACTGCAGGCTTTGCGGGGTTGAGGATGAAAATCCGGAATACCTGACATCTTACTGCACGGCCATCACAGAAACCCGAACTAATTATCTCGGTAAACACGTCATAGACGAAGAAGAAATACTTTCTCTGAAACCATCACAGCTATTGCAGTTAATCAAAGCTCTTCGTCTGGATGGGGAGCTTTGAGAGCGGGCATACCCCAGCAGCTTACAGCTCATACAAGGAGGCACAATAGATCAATAGTAGACAATAAACTAGGCTGGATTTTAAGAATATAAATATTTTTTCCTTTGGAAGCTTTGTCAAGTTAACACATAGGAAGTTAGCAGGTATCGGCATACTAGATTTCCGCAGAAAGATATTACTTATCCGGAAAGTTTAAATTGTAATCGGAGATTAATTGCAAAAAAAGACGATCCTGCTCGGTAATGTTCATTATAAAGTGCTTTAGTGTATTTTTCTCACATCCGCAATTTTACAGAAAAATGACTTCAGACATAAAATGACAAATTGCGTTGTACCTGTGGTTGCTGTAACAAAAACTCGTCATGTAGCCGTTTCTAGAAGAGTTGTAACTATTAATATTTTATCGTGGCTAGGGTATTTTTCCATGATGAATCGAGTGATATTCCAAAACGAAACGTTAAAATCTATAAATAGCAACAAGAGAGCAACCAACGTGATAAATAAGAACACGTTACCTGAAATAATCACATTTTAACAAAATTAGCCGTGATAGAACAGATTTAATTACATAAGTAGTACATATATAGAACTAGTATTTTTAAAAGGAATCAGACATTGACAAATACTGAAGGTGTTTAAAGCAATACTATTAATTATGAACTACTTGTTGATGAAAGTAATTTTTTATCACTTTATGCAGCAGTTTTAATCATTAGTATTTTACCATGTCTTTTGTGATGCATCTTGAACAAATGTAAAAAGTACAATTAAAGCATGCATATAGTAAAAATGCTTGAACATGTGTACAATAGGCACATTTCTTTAGTAAAAAAGTAATTATAGTGAAAACGTATTCGAAATATCTTTATAGAGTACCAGCTAACTAATGAATTCTGTGTGTAAATAGCTAATAATATCGGTCATAATTGCAGAACTTTTTCGCGAATTTGCTCCTTTATTTCGAAAACATAAATTATGCTCAAGTTTGGTGTTTTATTTTTCCTATATACGAGCATTCAATTTGGAGAATATTTCGACAACCTTTCAGATTAAATAAAATTCAGTTTGGTTTTGGCATAACAACGATCGTATAAAATATAAGACATAAGAGATATAAAGAGATAATATAACATAATAAATATTAGAACACAAATTCAACAAATATTATCGAGCAAAGTAGCATCTACTACTGAAACATGCTCATTATACAAAATTATTACACACTTTCGGGCATTTTTACATTTGATTTTATTCCATACTTCGTGGCCGCACTGTATTTTATAAAACACAATTTGGTTGTATACTCGTAAATAGATGTAATGATCAGTGAATATTATATATCACATTTCATGCAATTCTAATATCTCATTTTGCCCGGAACAAAGTAGACCATATGTATACGTATCAATATATCGGTATAGATTGCTTGGTATAGAATTCATATTATTGCTCTACTTGGATCGAGAATTTCCATAAATCACCCTTGCATATCGCGGTAGAAAAATCTTACCGTATAGTTTTTGACGTATTGTACCTGTATGTTTCACAGTTTATAGCATTATAGTTTCTTTTGTTTTATTGTTAACATTACGCAATAACGTCGTGCTGGACTACAAGTAATACTGCTGTATTAACCAGAAGTAAAGTAGTTGATTGCAGCAAAGGACGACAAGTGGACGACTACAGGTATTGTAATATGCTGGCCGATACAAGTTAATTTTTAAAAATTCAGTGTTCATTTGAACTTTTTCAAAAATAATGTATATTCATGGCGTTAAGTTTAGATTTGAAAAATTGTAAAACAAATTTGAATTGGAAAGAAGATGAAAGAAGTTCGTCTTCGGCACTGTAGTCATACCGTTAATAATCACGTAGCCGTTACTTTCTTAGTGATATTGTCAGCGATAGGTACCTATCACAATTAAATAGTATGTATTACTATTTTCTTTATGACTTCTCGTAACTGTTAAAACTAGTGTTGTCATAGCGAGTACTAAAGCGAAAGGAAAGAAATACTTCTTACTATAGTATAATCCGCTTATAATGGACTTTAAGGGATCTATAAATGTTCTTTACATCCGGGTGTCCATTATATAGAAAGAAGGAGATAAGTGTAAAATAATAGTAAAGTTTTGTATAATGCAAAATAATTTTATAATAAACTAAAGCATTTATATAAGTGTACCGAGTGTTTCTGGGAGGTAGCTCGCCCCTATAACATCTAAAATATTTGAGATTGAGAAACGAAATTTGGGGATTATATACGGTGCTTTCTTGCATTTCTTGACATAGTCGATACATTCTTATCACTTCCGCTTTTACCGGAAATGACTTTGATTTTCGATTTTTAAATGGGACTACCTGAATCTTTTCCGATAGTTTGATTCGGGATAACATTTTGAGTACAACTGCAGCAAAAGTTATTTTTGATATAAAAATTTTTTTTATATCAAAAAAATGTGACGTTTTTCGAAAAAAAATGACATCTGCAGCGTCTTTGATGTTTGGAAATATCTCCGTAACTGCGAAAGTTAGAAACATGCGGTTTTCAGTTTTCGCTTAATCATAAAAGAAGGCACGTCTTTTATTAGAAAATTGTTGCATTTATGTTACAGGGTGATTAAATAGGGATCTGTAATTTTCCAACTTTAAAATCATGTATAATTTGATTTTTTTTAATGGAATGGTAAAGCAATTTTTACATAAATGGATGTAAAATTTGATTTTCTTCCGTTTTTATACCGATATTATTCTTTCTATTTCCAACTGTTTTGGAGATATTTCCGATTTTTCAGTTTTTCACCATCCGTATAAAAACGGAAGAAAATCAAATTTTACATCCATTTATGTAAAAATTGCTACTTATACCATTCCATTTACAAAAATCAAATTATACATGATTTTAAAGTTGGAAAATTACAGATCCCTATTTAATCACCCTGTAACGTAAATGCAACAATTTTCTAATAAAAGACGTGCCCTCTTTCATGATTAAGCGAAAACTGAAAACCGCATGTTTCTAACTTTCGCAGTTACGGAGATATTTCCAAACATCAAAGACGCTGCAGATGTCATTTTTTTTCGAAGAACGTCACGTAATTAGGAAACGGTACAACTTAGACTCAATGTAAGCTGAACAAAGTACCTTTTAAATTTAACAAGGAATCAAAAAGTGCAATAATATATAGGGTGTTCTATTTAAAATAATAAAGTTAGTACCTACTTACAGTAGAACCGGATGTCCGCCATCACTGATACTAATTTTAAAATGTGTAGAATTTGATTCGAGGCAACATTTATTTGAAACATTTTTTCAAAAAATTAATAATAAGTCGGCTATGGACCGTTGCATCTTAGGCTGGACACCCTGTATATGTTATGTGTATGGTGCATCTACATTATATGTGGATATAAAGTTGTGAAATTTTGAAGACACGTAGGTTGTCGTCTTAGAAATGTTGTATTAGACCAGCGGATATTTGTCGCAATTTGTATGATTCATAAATGGCAGCAAAAACAAATAAATAGAAAGAATTTTGCGATAGAATGGAGAGAGATAACACAGGTAATCAAAAACTATTCTATAAAGTTTTGAACTCTAGCAGAAAATAACAATTAATAGATGACGGAAACATATACAATAAAGAGCAAGAAATAATCACGCATGAAGGAGAGGTAATGAACAAATGGGAAGATCGCTTTGACGAACTACTCTGCAGCAAAGGAAACAAAAATGAAGAGACTGCTATAGAAAGTGGAAATGTAATATGTATATACATAGATGAGGATAGCGAATTTATTCTAGAAAAATTGACTGATGTAATAAAAAAATGGAAGAGCTCCTGAAGATGAAAACTTTTGGCGGTCATTAATACGGCATAGAAATACGGAAACATACCAGAAGATTGGGTAGTGGCACTAATAACACTTCTCCGAAAAAAATGCCACCGTCCCTCAAAAGAATTGAAACCCGGCTCCTATCGTTCCACCACAATGATAGTCACCCGTCTAACCACTGCGGCTACCCGTATTGTTCACTATGAAGATTGAAAGAAACGGTTCCCTACTGTTTTGTGATGTATTAATTACGCGCCTACCAAATGGTCACTTAGGTTACTCTGTGTACAAGACACCCACATATATGGATTCATACCCTCACACCAACTCACATCAATATCGACAAAAAATTAAAACATGTCAAGCACACTCAGCCTTATCTGAACATTTTCTTGGCATGGGCCACAAAATTTGTTTTGATCAGATATCTGTGATAAGTAGGTCGCAACTAATAGTAAGGAAAGCGCCTTAGATTTAGAGATATCTTCACAATCTCAATCCTGATCACGGATACCTACTTTGTTGTATGTGGAAACTCGTCGTTTCCGTTTGGATAATGCCAGTGCTCATTGATCCGCTTCACTGCACAGTCGTATTTATACCCCAGCGCGCCAGCTTTACTTTATCAGAAGCTTTTCGCCTACTGTTTTATTTAAAGGTCGATTTACTGACTTTCTAATACCTTCTACGCACTTTTTGCTCTTGAAGAAGCCAATTACATTATATGCGAAACGTCGTTAGTATATCTTATTTTTTGTTACTTTTATTTTACTTTATTTTATAGTTAATTTATCTTTGTATTGTTTATATAATACACTACTGTGACACGGTTAAAACCCTGAAGCCGTCATAATGTTAGTGATATTTACTTTTGGCTTCATTGTATTAACACAATTTGCCAAAAAAAACCTTTTAAAATTAATTAGCAACATTTTGCAATATCCGTCGAATATATCGCATTCTTTGATCTGGTACCTTGCGAACGCTCCTCAATTACCTGAGTGAACTGAAAAATCTTCACAATTCTTATAAATCTTGGATTATGATAGCTACAACTACAGCTTCATAGCTATAAAAAATCTATCTAACATTACAACTTAAGCAAATTATCACATGTTTCTCCATAATTCGATGAGTTGGCAATTACTGGAAATCAAAAATCGAGAATACCAGGCAATCAGAAAATAACTACCTGAAGCGAAAACATTACAATCTTATTTATTAGCTTACCATGAAGCCGGGAGTTTGAAGTATTTTTCTCGCGCCGTCTCGTTCGTGCCATCATCCTATCGATCGTCTAGTTGAATCTAGAATGCGTCTCGCATATGTGCGTGTGTGGAAAACGCGTAGATTTTTTAAGGCGAGAGTTGCTCGGACAGAAAAGTTTAAATCAAGCGGAGTGTTACGTAAAACCATTTAATATTCACGTCGACGCTAGACGGTTGCGTTCATATGTTTGTTCATTAAGTGCACGTTGTTCCCATTGTTTTGTTTTTATTCGTTCGCTGATATCGTTATTGTTACTGCACTGTTTATTGTAGTTGCCCCGAAGAAAAAGGCTTTTAAATCAAGGCTGTCACAAAAGAAATGTTTTAAAATAATAGAATTGTGTCTTTGAGGCATTTTTGCACTCGGAAAGCTTTTAAACGTCTCTACGTAGCTCTGTCGTGCACAGTTCGAGGGAACCATTTCACTAACAATGGCCGAATACTTTTCAGTGTGTTAAATTGCTGTAGGGTAAAACACGAAAATAAGATTTTACGTGTTTACTTGATGTTGCTTTAGAATTATATCTTCAGTTTTTCTATCTAATACGATTTTTGAACGTTTAATATACTTTTTCTTCTCTATCTTGATAACTACATCAAATCGTAATACTCTTCCTCAGTTATCCTTTTCTAAGCACACATACACATGCCGTATAACAAATAGGAGTCTTATGCTTAGTTATCTTTTCCGCGTATAGATTTCACCAAGTATGAAGATAATAATTTATTTTTCTTTGTCATCTGATGTCTAATGTGAAAAGTTCATTTCGGCTTATTGCCCACAACTAACGGGTCAAGTGGTAACCATATTGGTCCTCATGAATGTTCGTTCCAAAATATTACACACGCACTTTTTATTTGTACCGGCCTCTGTATATCATGCTGTAAGCTTCTTCAGAAGAAGCTGACAGCATGATCAGTGAAACGTCAAGTTCAATCTTATCTACGCGACAATATCCAGAAGACTTCAACACAATCCATCAGAATTCAGATTCGTACAGAAAATATATGAACCTATGCAAGAATCTTCTGCTATTCTAAGAAACTAAATGATAACTACATTTCCGCAATTTTGTATATTTATTGTCTTTAGAAACTATTTCGTGCAGTACTAACTTTCTATCCGACACTTATCTTCAAAATGCTGAATATAAGCAGTGCAATATTCGGATATAATGAAGCCTTTACCGTTTATTTGTACAAAGATTTGCGATCTGCTTCAATTGGTTAAGTGTATCCGAATACCTTAGGTGTGTCGCAATATTATTTAGGCTCATCGGTTTATATTTTCATATCAACAATAATCCACTTGTTATTCTGTATTAAATGTTGAACTTGTGGCTGATATGTATATATCAGTGTTTCTAGAATAACTTACTACCCAATACCACGTTTATAAAAGGGTATTGATTATAACAACGTTTTTAAACAGTTAAAAGTTCATGTATCTTTTGTGTCTATGGTATTACATTCACGCTAATGTTCAGCAAGTCCTTATAAGAATTTACTGTATAATAATACATAATACTCACGACCTGCGAACGAATTCAAACTATCGTGATTGTCCAGGCCGAAACTTGATCCCAGAGTCCATAGCCAGTAACTCGGTGTCATATTATGCGGTTATCTGTTTGATATTAATTTATTATTGGCTTAGAGTTTTTTATGCACCTTGCATAGTTATTACATAACTGTGATCATGTATTTATATTAACAACTGTATTATAGTTTAATATATGTATATATTTACTGTAATATATTATAGTTTACAACATTTACAAACTTTTCTTTAACTTTTTGACGATATTTTCTCCTTCTCTGTCAGTAGTTCTCAATATTTATATGTGGAACGATATTTATCCGTAATAGTAGTCATTTTAAGACGAACATATAAATATTATGTAGACATTGTATGATTATACAGTTATTAAAAGATTTATTTTAAGACGTGATATTAAAACTAAACAAATTCGAATTAAAAGGGAAATAAACACTAAACACTGCTTTTGAAACTGAACAAAGCTGAACTCAGTATACAGACACGAAAACTTTTTATGGAAGTTGTATGAAAATCCCATAATATAAGAATTGTAAAGCGAAACAGTGACTTGAGTGGTTTGGTGGTTGATCTCTTACGCCACGGGTTGACTAGTGTTCGAGCATTGATCACGATGATCCGGATATATTGATCTTGTTCTTCAAACAACATTGACAAGCCTCTGAGAGATTAATTGTCTCTTTGGAAGGAACCAAAAAAGAATATTACTGTAGTGATGCCACAATATAAAAAAAGTGCATGTAATAAGCGGTCATAGTATATATGCAAGAATCACCATACTAAGCAAGAGCAATAAAATTAGATCAAGCGTTCGTCCAAATACAAGACCTAACTGCTAGTATCGTCGGTGGTACAGCTTCTCGCTCGATATATAGCAATGAATTCAGAATTACTTCATTGCTGTAGTTATTATTACACAATACATGTTATAGAGGCGAGCAACAATGAGATGAGCATTGAGAACGCTTATGGGGTCAGATAGACCCAAACCACGAGGTCCGTTTCTAATGCTTGATCTAATTTTATTGCACTTGTTTAGTAGAGTGATTCCTGTATACGTCCACGAGCGCATATTATATTTGTAGTTTTTATATTAGTATATTGACATGTACGCTGCTTTGGTTCTTGATGTTAGAATAATGATTGTACAGATACATTAGATTATTACACAGAGACAAAAAGTTGAATCGTGTTTTTCGTAACTTATACGTGACAAAAAGATAATTCGCATTGCAGGATGTAGTCTTTTTGGAACCCTTTAATTTGAAGTATGGATCATTAAAATCGGGTAATAAATAAAGATTCCAAGATTGCCTTTGGAAATGTTTGTGGAACATCTGATATAGGCATATCTTCATCACTTCTTTGTTTTCTTTCTCTCGGATTAGCAGAATTCTATATATTGCTTTTTGATTATATTTTCGCATATTTAGGAGATATAAATGTTAAACCTTTGAATACTTCTAAAGAATTCGTAAAGTCTAAAGTATTCGTTATATTGCCGATTGTAAAATTGAATTATTATTTATTTAACTATTGGTAGTTGACTCGAAGGCAGATACTTACACTTTTCTATTAGTTCTAAAAATATTTCTTTTCTTGCTTACATGCTTTGAATTTTAAATTAAATTCATATCATTCTTAAAATACTTATATTATAGCTTTGCAAAGATCTTTTGTACAAGACGTAAGCTATTGAAAACGATTATGGGAGAATTTATTTATAGCAATTCATAATGTAATCCATTCGTCCTCACATGATCGGAAAACCGTAAAAAAAAACAGACTTTGCCAGTTCACCGTGATGAATCACAAAAATAATTATTACTTTCAAAATCAAACTAAATTCAAACGTCCAATATTCAATCACTATATCCAGTGTGTTAATGGTTACTAATAATTCTAATGTACTTTATATCGATTAAGAACAAAGCAGCATCGATGGTGTCAGTTAAGGTAATTATAATAAATTATATATAAAAATAATCAAACTACTAAGTTCTATTCAAAATATGCCGTCTTCAGGCATATTAAAAACGGCTTTTTAAAAAAACTTCAGAAATTTTAATCGTCACTATTAGTTCTTTCGTGTCTATACCGTTATATTCGAGCTTCACCCGAGAACAAACAAGATATAATTATTTAATAATCAACATACCGCACGTTTAATTATACTTAGGTGGAACAGAACAGTCCTCAGAATGGTGGTACTCGTATAAACTCTGCCATGGTATACTAACGATGGGCAACAAAAGAAGAAAAATAAGGATTAAAAAGAAAAGAGTTGAACGTAGAAGGGAACGCTATATTCATATAAATATTTATGACATCGCGTACAAATATATTTTGACGAATAATAATGATCACTAACTAACTTTCATGACGTTTCGAGATGATTTACGCGCAGAGCAACAGTAACTACCTTCCTTACCTCCCCACTGTGACTGGACCGCGTTTGGACATCTTATTTACGACCTAGGCTTCGGGATGCGATTGCAGCGGCCAGTATAATTCTAAATCATAATAAAATCGGTCGAAAATTGTTTATAGTTTAGTAAATTGGTTGAAAATATATACTTACGTTATGTTGTTTAATTTTTACTTTTGACTTTATTCTCTTCGGTTAGGTTATGATTATTTCATGATACCTAACAAGTTTTTCTATACAATTTTATTGGGTTGGTAATTTCTTTACTATAATTTAAAAAGTCTCTAAATTCTAATTACATTTTAATAACGGATACATTGATTCATGTTGTTATTGTCATTAACAATCAAATCACTTAAACGTTATAAAACTATTCGAAACAAATTAAAGTGAATTTGAATACTTCCATTCAATGATAAATAGCAAGAAATAGTTCAAAAAGCGCATAATTTATTGAAGCGAAACATCGATGTTGGAATATTATACAATGAGAATTTGACAAAGATTCTATTTTGAAGGTTATGTTTCTTGACAAAAGATGTTAATGTGATTGGTTTGCAAAGTTGTATGTGCGATTAAACGTTCTGATTAGACAGTTTAGGGCCACCCAAAACGCCATAACTAGTACTTGAAAGTCATCAGGTGGAAGCCAAGGTTCTCCTGAAGGGACTATAATCGTATATCTGCAGAACTAGACATTTAGTTATTTTCTACAGACTAACAGTCTGGCACTTTAAAAACCATACGTATCTCTTGAACGGACGAAAAATAATCCGCATTACTGATGAGTTCAGATTGACCTGATACACATCAGATGGTTGCGATAGGACGTGGAGAAGGGCTGGTGAGCGTTTTTCGGAAGACTGCTTTAACAAGTAGGCTGCACTATTAGCAACATAACAGTGCAATTTGGTGGAGGCAATGTAGTGATGTGGATGAGCATTTTGTTGATTGTTAAGATGGTACGGATCCTGGATTAGACATTTGCTACTGACAGTATGACCTGTACATTGAACAATGTTCAGAAAAACATGTAATGTCTTTCGCGTCATTTGTTGGCGAAAACTTTTGTTTGGTGCAAGATATTGGCATTTTATTTTTGCAATAGATATGACGATACCTTTATTTTAATCCGAGGGAACAAGTGACGTGATATGTTGGGACGACATATTGACCACAACTCATCAGGAGCATATCTGATTATATGGCAGCCGTGATTAAGTCTCGCGGTGGAAATGCACACTCTTGAAAATTTTTTATATTTCCAATTTATGTAGTTTTACTGCTGTTTTCCAAAGTTTTCACTGTTTTCTTTTGACTGCCATTTTAGTGTTTCATAATGAGTTTTATTTGTGTTGTACTAGTACAGTATTTAATTACCAAAGACATGATTTTCATTTTAATAGGTCAAAGATTTTTTTGAAATTCAAGTGTTGGCTTAATTTTGCACCTTGTGTATTTTATTAAACGTATACTAAACTTGAACCAAAAAAAGAAAAAACAAAAGAAAATAATGACTTAAGTAATGTTCTAACTGATATCCAATGCTACTTATACAAAAGTTACCTCTAGGGACCTGGCCGAATGAATGCAAACGTCACCATTTTTTCTAACTATTGAAATAAGAATTCATCATCATTTTGGACACTAATTTGTTTCTAGTTGTGTAGTAATTTTCGGTAGTAAATCTAACTTCTACAATGTTGTTTTGGCTTTTCCAAATGTTGACTGATTCCGAAGTAAATGCCTATTGAATATTTATAGGACATCTTTGAGCATGGACTCTTGATGTTAGTAAGTTTTTTTTTGACATATTATGGTATGTCAATCCTGATACACAACTGGCAGGTGATATCAGCCATGTCAATGTTAACTTCATTTGAATAAAATTTTTGTTGAAGATTGCCAATAAAACAATAATTTTACGTCTATATACTAAAAACCTAAGACAAAATTAAGGGAAACAAAACTGAAGCAATTATTGGCTCAACTATTTTTTAAATCTGTTGGCGTAAAGATCCGGTATTTGAACTTCTACTTAATACAATGTCTCGGGAATAATTGTAAAGTCGGTAATAACATCTAACCATCTAAGTAGTTCTGAAGATCGCAGACATATTTATAAGTCAATATAATTAATTAATCTTGCTTAATACTTCGAAAGAGCAAGATTGTATCTACAGCATATTGATGTAAAGACGTAAAGGAAATTTATTAAAATATCTATCAATTTATACTAAAGCTATGTAAAGTATCCGCCTTAGCTCTTGGTTCATGTCGATGCAAACTGGTCAGACATTGAAATTTGATAGTAGAAAGTTAATATTGGATACGGATCATGTGGCGTGTATACTAATAGTGTCCGAAACACCTAAGTCTTCGTTTTACATGTGCTTTAAAAATATGTAATTAAATACAGGCATGTGTCCCGTCGAAAGATCCAGTTCTTTGGCTGCACTTTTTCGCCTTGATACCATCAAATTAATTATTAAAACGCATACTATAAGCTAAATAGCGATTTCCTCCTTATACCTGCCATTATTTAAAAGTTAATTTAATTTGTATCTAATTTTATAAGTGTTAAATATTATGGATATTGAAATATTTCTGAACTTGTTTTTAATATGTAGTCAAAATTAACTGAGTTGCTGTCATATCCTATTATCTCTCTATTTCGTTTTTCAAATGCTGCCGTATGTTAATAAAATGTCAATTTTACCATGAGAATTCCGTTTCTATATAATTAACATAATTGGGAGCCTATTTATCATACAACCATTTCAGCGTTATTATTAGTATATTAGTTGAAATTTCTAAATTACAGATATCGAATATCTAGGTTATTTTTCACATGAACTGTTGACTAAATCGGAACGAGAAAGTTATTTTACATTATAAAATAAAACGTATGCGTAGAAATAGTTGACGTTTGAAGATATTTATTTTCGTCAAAATAGTAGTACCATCACCCCATTATGTAGTCAAGCATTTTAGTTTTATTTTTTGTCCAATTGACAATCGTAGCGAGTCAAATACGTTAACAAATGAGCTCGCTTATATATAACATGCATGATAAATTGTTTCACATATCCCAAGGTAAATGATAATTACCAGTAACGTACGCGTATCGTAAAAAAAGAACGCCTTCTTACACCGCCAATGTCTTGCAGTTTACAATTTATTGTTTAGAGGCAGGTAAAATTTTCTGCACAATAAATATTAGGCAAAGTATATTACATGTTATAAGTGATAACTTAATACCTTATTAAGTCTAGCGCACGCAAGCCGTTACGCTAAGTACGCAAATACACGCCATCTAGCGGATGCTGGTAATGTGTTGTGTTTACCCAGTGGCTGCGAATGAAGGGCAATGAAGTATAGTAGGTAGCGTACGTCGTTAGAAACTTGGTAAATTTGAACTTTCAAAATTAAATTCTAACTCATAATTAACTACATTTAGTTAATTAATTAATTACATTTAGTTATTTTTTTGCCAATAAAATAATCGTAATAGGGAAGTTACAAGGAAAAGTTGGAGATTATATACGAATTCTTTCTATCACAAATCGTTGTATATTCATTGCTATTAGAATTGATGATGTGAATTGATTTGAATGATTACTAAGGTGTATAATGTGAGATGATGGTCACTTTTTCATTAAAAGTAATATAGCCTTGTATTTACGAAGAAGTTCGAAAACTTTCTATTCAAGCTTGTGTAATTATTAATGTAATTTTTAAGCTGTATGTGAATTTTAAACATTTCCATAAGTATGTTCAAAAAATTAACTCAGAGTCTGTGTCCATTATATTCTTGAATGGTATGTTGTTAAAATATTTTGTTTCCTATTTTGCTGGTTACTGCCTCTACTAAATTATCATACCATGACAAGAAAAGTATCAGGACAACGGACTACGAGACAACTTTAAAAGAACTGCACATTCATATACATACATATGTTAGATAAACATAACATGATAATAAGAAAGAAATTCTAATACGCTTACGTTCAATACACAATTTTCGAATTTTGACATTTAATTTAGGCTCGGTTTTATCAAGTATGGTATTTAGCCGACCTCGATCGAATAATTCGGTCAAAACGTATACCACGTTTATACAGATCGTTGCATCGCAAGTGCCGTCAAAATATTATATCGATAGTTGAACGGTATGTCTTAGTTAAGTCCATATACCGCGCCGGTGGCGATACATGTTGCAGAGAATAGGTATGAATATTTGGATATTTGCAATCTCCAGTTAGGCATTGTAGAAGGTAGTTGTCTCATATGTTCTAGCGCTTTGCGATATTTTATTATATTTTCATTTTTTTATTATTCTTGTTGAAACAATAGTCCTTTCATTTGAATTTTGTTATTATATCCTAATCTGTTAATTGTATCATTCTTCAAGCATTTTTGCTAAACATATTCGTTTAGTTAGTGTTTTGTCATCGTTTCTATTAGGTTTTCTGCAGAGTTTAGTGTAAGATACATACATAAGTATTTATTTAGTTTGTTAGTTTGGTATTTATATGTTATAAAAATAATGGATGTTTATAATTTAGTTCAAAGAAAACAAATTATTAAGTGGTATAATTATCAATCACGACCCGCTCTAAAAACAATTCAGCGAATAATAAATAATTTTGAAAGATTGGGCTGTATTATGCCGAACAAGCACAAACGTAATAGGCAGCCATTTGTTCGCAAAGACGAAAGAAATCTTTTAATTTGTGCCAGTGTCGAACAGAACCCGAAAATATCTTCATTGGGTATTAGTGAGCAGCTGGATATTTCTAAAAGCACAGTATGCCGTGTTTTAAAGAAAAATAAATACCATGCCTACAGATTACAGAAAACAAATGAAATATTTCCCGAAGATGAAGAACAGAGAATGGAATTTTGCGAAAATATGATGCATATTTGCAATCAAAACGCAAATTTTATTGCAAATATATTATTTACGGATGAAAGTACTTTCCCGTTGCACGGAAGACATAATCCCGCTGTACCTCGACACTGGGCAAGAGAAAACCCGCACCTAACATACACTGCTAGAACTCAGTATCCCCAAAAATTAAACGTTTGGGCGGGATTACTTGGAGAGCATAAAATTGGACCATTTTTTATAGATGGCAATTTAACAGGCGAGAAGTATCTTAACTTGCTCCAGAACCGAATTATCCCACGCCTCCACGAATTGGCGCTCAACTTGGATAACATATGGTTTCAACAGGATGGGTGTCCCGCTCATAATAGTAGAGTTGTACGGGAATATCTTCATAATGTATTTCCAAACCGTGTTCTAAGTACCTGGGGAACTATTCGCTGGCCACCTAGATCACCAGATCTCTCCCCTAATGACTTTTTCTTATGGGGATACATGAAAACTAAGATCTATACATTTGAAAACGATAGACCAAACAATTTGGCAGAATTGCAACAAAAAATTATTAACACTTTTGATGACATTCCTCCAGCAATTTTACAGAATGCGCAACGAGGCTTGTACGATCGTTTAGCATATTGCTTTGAGGCGACCGGAAGACGTTTCGAGCATTTAATGCATTAGAAAAGTGGTCGCTTTTATGTTAACTTATAAAATAATAATTTATGACTACTAATAGATTCCTTCTGTTGTAACATATGCATATTTTTTTAACGTTTATTCCTGCAAATATGAGAATATTCATTTTTTATTTAGCTACTAATTACAGAATTTAAATTTCATTATTTTACTGTGAATTGTTGTGATAATACATAGTATTACTATTCTCCACATTGCTTTAATATTTTACATTTTTCATTCGTCATAAACATCTTCTTACAATACATATTCTGTGCACAAGTTTGCTATTCTTGTTATAACTACATATTTAGTTTTTATGGCGATCAAAACAGCGGGCACATTGTGCACGTTAAAGAAAATTTTATCATATGAGTCTACCTACATTACGTATAATTCATACCACCGGCGCAGCTATGCACGTACATACATACTACAACGCTAAGACCTGCTCAACGAAGTAACACGTCAATCGGAGCGAGCGTTTGACGGCACTTGCGATGCAACGATCTGTATAATATACCCGAAATATTTTCCTTTCAATTTGACCCTACCCAGACGGAAAACTTCATTCTAAGGATTTTCAACCCGCTTTACATGATCGCTAAAATAGTCTTTTAACCTTCTCACGGTTACATTGTAGCGTAATAATCCAAAACAAACCGTGGTACGGCCAATCGATGGTCTAACAATATTTAGATTCCTTTGCATGGCTAAAATGCGAAGTAAAAAGCGTCATATCCCGTGTAAGACCATTAAAATACCTTATACTTGAAAATGACATGATCAGGTGTTAGCAACACAATTTAGTTGTATGGCACATTTTTAAGCATATATTTTCCGACATCAAGTTTTCCGGCATCAAGCTATGTACACAGTTTTATCTTAAACAACACCCACTGTGATTTACTTCAAGTATCGTATGATTTATTTTATGCATATTAAATTTACAATAAAAAACCAACCACAGAAAAACAGATTTATGTCATATAAGAAAATGTTTGGCCAGAGATGGCTGCTTCCGATATTTATGCAGATAAGTAAAAAGGCAATTGACAGTAGAGTTTAAAGTGAATTTGAAATAAAAATAAGTCCCGAAAGGAGGCATCTTCTAAACTTGAATCGTGGGTCTACTTTGGAACCCCTTAAAGAAAAATTATTTCCCCTCTATCACCTATAAAATAATTTTCACTGAACGTAAGTGTAACTTTTCTGTTTTCAGATATACCACCACCCAGGAAGGTATCTAATTTTTTAACACCCGGTATAATTAGATTCGAAAACAACCTTGTATGTAAATTCTGCGAACTGGACAGCACTACATCTCTTTAAAAACCAAGTTCTAAAGTTTACAAGATGGTCAAGTTTAATCAAATACACTATTGGACTTCCACGACTAAAGGTGAATCATAACAAACCTACATATGAGTTCACACTCAATAAGATGGTTTATACCTTATTTAAGAGTACTTTTTCAGAAATTTACAATTTGGTAACTTGTTGCTGTGTAGCTACAGTGTCTTGTTTGCTTAAACAAGCCATAAGCTAATGTAATAATTACCGTTGTATAAGCAGTGACTTTCATTAATAGATATATTATGAATTAATCACAAGTTATGCCTAAACATGGTTAACTATTAATTTTAGATGTGTTCTGTCTAGTATATACAAAGACGCCAGTCAAAACATATCGTTTGAAATCGCATTGCGGTCTTCGGTGATATAGTTTGCTTTATATAAAGGTCTTATTTGTTCATCAATATTAATTTCTTTTAATGAAATAACGTGAAATATGATTTTTAATAAGCTATTAGAAGACGAAATGAACAAAAAAAAATCCTACTAGAAAACAAAACGTTCTTATTTTTAACCTTCTATGTAGCAAACGCACTGCACTCTCTTAAAAACTAAAACTATAGGTACAATCATTAGGTGCAGTACAACGCTTCAAGACACATTACCACAATTTGAACTTCCAATAGAGCAATTGTTAATGTTTGTTAGTGTTGAAGACCATACTCTGATTACGTAGACCATTCTCTTAACAAATTGCATGTCATCTGTAAAAGATTACCTGGAAAAGGTATTTATTGCAATACAAAGATTATATTTTACATGTCTTCCCAAAGATACTCGAAACTTTCCCCAAAAATTATCTCGTATCTGAATCACGACAGCCAATTCTTACACGTTGGAAAACCCGGTGCAGTTTTCTAGTATACGTTAAATACTTACTGCAAATAAATTTCTTTTTGGTACATTTGCTTACTTCCTATACTCAGATACTTTACTCATCGTGCAATTTGGCTGCCAATCATCGCCGAAGTGTAATGAAAACCTTATTATTCAATCTTATTAAAATATGGCTAGCAACTCTGCTTAACTTACAAATGTATAGCTTGCGTCTTGATATAATTGAAATTCTTTTTTATAGTTGTCAAGCTTCTAGGTTATTTTTGGTTCCTAATCAGGAAACTTTGCGATTAGAAGTAATTTATATAGTATTAGTATTACCAAAAGCATTAGTTCAAAGTACTGTGTGCATTGAAAGCAAAAGAAATTTTACGGTGGTCATTGCAGATTAGTATATATTACTGTTCCAAACAAAAATACTATTAACAAGATTATTAGTTTACAGTCTCTTATATTCTGCTTATATCTAACATAATAAGATATGTTAACTTATTATTTTCTGCAATAATTGCTATAACGAAACAAAGTATCTTATGCTATTAATTTAATTGTTTAGTTCTAAATTGATGTACACGTTATATAGTACGTTTACAAATTATTGTTAACTTACTATTGCTGCGCTAGTGAATCGGTCGATTTCGCAGTTATAAATGCGCTCTCTAAGATTGCTTTGACGACTCTCGGGTCTGATTCTATCGATAACTTTAATTAACGAATAGAAAGGACATGGACGTTTTAAAGTTTCTCATTTAAGTTATTTGATATCAGTGATAACATCTTTTAGTCTTCGGTGTTTTTTTCTTTACCAAAGAAGTGGAAGAACTAGACGTAGAAAGAGCAAATTTGCTCGAGTGGAAAACACTCACTCGTAAACGTCGTTTCATAGTTTAATTCATGTATGATGGGTATTCCTCAAGGCGATATATTAGGGCCATTCAATTTATTATGAAATGTTAAATTGGATTTATGCGTCGTAGGTATGATTTAATTAATAAATAGCGTTTTATAAGGTATTAGAGATTATTTTTGATGATATCTAGTCAAGTTTAAAGGAATTTATATTTGAAGTATTAAAAAAACGAATATTTAAATGTGCATAAGACGCTGGTAGACACGTTATATGGCTTAATACACTTTTAAAAGCATGAGTTATTGTATGTCTTGTATCTTTCCCTTTCTCTTCCATAACACCGAAATAAATATTGATCTCTTTGAAAGCTGTTTTAAATTGATCAATTTTGATATATGAAATGTATAACGTCATGATGCGACGCATTAAACATAAGGAAAGAAATCTAACGATACAGATCTGCTTCGGTTCGTTCTGTTCGGATATCTCTTTTTTCTGACATCGTATCCAACATGAATTTATTCAAAGACAAAATCCGGTTTCCATCACACAGTGTAAATTCATATATGCGTTGGAATTTAAGCCCTTGGGATGTCTTTCTGTTTTCCGACAACTAGACGGACGTTTAATTTTAATAGCTGTAAAAAATATACTATGGCACTGTTTAGCATAATTATATTGATATGCAGTATGTTATATACATGGGTGGTTATAGTAAGAAATTGCAATACGTCAAATATAAGATAAGTAGTGAAGTAGTAATAGTCATCTAGGTACTAATATAAGTATAAATGATATTACAACACATCGTGAGTTTAAGAAAGGACGACTTATATACAAGCAAAAAACACCTAATTATAGGAAATATTTCAGTATAGAAAGTACTAGAAAATAATAAATAAATGAGTAGAGATTATATTAATAGTTTAATAATAACGATAAGTTCAGGTGATTAAATGTCTGCTAAAACCACATAGAAGTAATGCAGATAAAACTACAGAAACGACTTTACAAGGGAACCAGCGCTTACAAACTGATATTATGTATAATTCTGATATAAAAATATGGGATAAAGAATTGGGGGAACAAATCTTAGGTTAGGGCTATACTGGTGCTAGAAATCAAGCACCTATAACGCTCGCTTTAAGTCAGCCCTAAGCGTAGTCCTTTCCGTCTACACGGGCTGGTTTACCTCGAAATACAACTCGACTAGAAGACCTATTAGTCCAGAAACTGATCGAGAGTTAGTTTATTTAATCTGGGTTCCTCTAACCGATTGACCCAAAAGTAGATCCGTCTTTCCATGTGCGTTACTGGAGATGTTCAATGCGTAATGGCCCATTAGGATCCCTGTAATAATCTTAGTCCGTCTCGGCTCGTAAATACTGCCTTGCGGAGTCTTTCCTCTTTTAAATTAGTGCTAAAAGTGTTTCATGCTGGGAAATCCATTCCAGCACAAGTGGTGTCTAGCAGCGAAGTCAGTGCTGACAAGTTTTGGCGCTGCCATAACAACGTCCACATCGATTCTAGGCTTATGGATGGTCACTCGCTGGCATATCTTGCTAATATGGCAGCTACTTTATTATTTCTGATCCCAGAGTGGTTTGGCACCCATGAATATGTATCCTTAGTCTTATACGTATAAAGGGAGAATAGGACACAAACTACCTAAGGTCAATCATAATACTGATTAGTTAGTACCAAACGTGTTTTGAAACAGGGTCGTATCTAGTAGGCGGTAGGAGATGAAAACTAACTACAACGAGCGCAATTTCATTGCTCTTGTTTTTCATGAAGAAAAGATCAAATATATTTAGGTTATTAACACCGTTGTTAATGAGAGATTCAGTATTGCAGTTGACAAGAAACACATCCTGCAGTATCGTAGATATAAAACTAGATTAGGTAAATCTAAAACCAGAAGAAGTTTAAAAGTATGTTAAGTAGGAAAAGAATGAAAGAAGAACTTGTTAACCAAAAAACTTATTAGTAGAAGCAGGAGTTGAGATAAAGACAACGAAAGTATATATTTACTGGCCTACAACTGAACATATACAACATCATTATAGTACAGAAGACTAGTAGTGTAGACAGTGAACTGGTTATTAATCGGTTAGGACCGGTATAGCTTGAACTTTTTTTGACATATTGAATTGAATATAAAGCCTGTAGAGTTTGCATTACACCTTTACTGGAAAAAATAATATGTTTATTTGCGTCGTCCTTATTCTTAAACTAATGTTATCTATGATTAGAAGGATTAAACACTCCCTGGAACGCAAGTAAAAATGAGGTATCAAGTAAGTGGATTTAATGAACATAGATATTGAATTTCTTATCAAATGTTTGTAAAAAGTGTTTCAAAATGTAAATACCATATGCAATCATAGACTTCAACTTGCATGTTTTATATACAATATGTACAATATCTCATCTTACAGTTTTACGTTTTTCCTAATTAGAGCTAAATTATCTACGTCTTTGAAAAGACATTTTCTTAAAATTACTGTTTTATCTGTTTAGACAATTTTGATGATCGAAGATCGGAGACGATACCAGGATCTTTGGAACTTTCCTAATGTGGTATTATAATAACCTCAATGCCAGACTCACGCATGGTTTATTACATCTTTCAGGTTTATATACATATATATGCTACGCGTTACAGTGTGTGCAATCACAATTTACGACAATTTCGACATTGCAATTAAGATTCATTTACATAAAATCGTAATTAATCGTGAATATGTCTGAGCTTTTATATTGACTAATCAGGAAACATCCTAATGGCTAACGGCGGCCGTTGTAATTAGCCCGTATTAAAATATTATAAATAGCGGGAAAGAGATACGATCGATAAGTTATAAGTTTTTCTCTTATTCATGTACACAACATTTGATTGTTAACATATATTTTTATGCTATATTGCCTTCTAATTTTTTGTAAAAAAAAACTCAAATTTATTCTGCTGCTTTTTATATTAGGAATTAAAGAAGCAGCAATTCAAAATAAAATCAAGTAACACTCCGTTAATCGTAAACTGACACTTCTGTCAACTTGTGATAATATATTTCATACGTTATAGATACGGCAGAAGGTCCCGTGTACTGTCGTCAAAGTGTTGGTACTCACACATTTCACCAGATGTCGCCGGCATTGCTTTTTGAAATTTGAAATATAAAAAAGCGCGAAATTGAATGTCATTATGACATTATAGTGTCATTCTGATTTTGTATGTAGTATCGTAAGCGTCTTTGAAAACAGTATTAGTAGTTTATGGTAATTTTTGTGATATTCTTGGAAAAGATATAAGTTGAAGGATTACGTTGAACGTGGTATAGTTTAAACCTTAAATAGTAGCGTTAAATACTGTTTAGGGATGAAACTATCGTTTCTGTTAAATTGGCAAGAGCTGACACACTAATTTTGACATAAACCAGTGACACTTTATTTTCATATCGCATTATCCCTTACAAATTGAAGCAGTACAAGAAATGTTTAATGTCTTCAAGGAGATAACACCAGATGCAATATACTTCGCCAAGGTGAGTGCAGTATAAACATCCAATAGGTAAAATAGAAGATGTGTTATGAAATTCTGTTACGGTTTAGACCTACATTCTAATAGCCTTTAGTGGCTTTCTGAGATTGTTAGAACTCTTTTGAGATAATTTTTATAAATTAACCTTCGGTTTCGATATTAATTAATTAATAGGTATACGTGACATATATCATCCAAATTGAAACTTCATGAGAAGCGTTAAGAAATGAAATTTTATTTCGTCGTGTTCCACGAAGATAACATTTTTATAAAAATATTTTTGATGAAAATATAGGACAATATTCAGAAACTATATAAAAGCACTTTGCCTTTTAGTTTAAAAGTTAGAAATTCAATTTTCAATAATAAAAAAGTATTTTATGACACTAGTGCATAATCAATTTTCACGAGTAACAGTTTAAAGCCACGACGCGAAGCGAAGTGGTTTTTAACGTTACGAGTGCTTTAAAAGCTAATTATGCACGAGTGACGATATTTTTTAGTATAAATGCAACAATAATTTTAATTAGAAGAAATCAAATCAATAATTTCAATACATGACATTGTCATTTGACATTTCTGACATTTCACTGGACTATTAAACGCTTGCGATTGGCTGTACCAACGCACGCCGTGCGAAAAAGGCCCGATTATGCACGCTTATGAGTGTGTTTTAATTGGTTTATGATGCATGCATACTAAAAAAGCTTTTTAGTATGCATGCATCATAGTTTAAAACACACTCATAAGCGTGCATAATCGTGGCCTTTATCGCATGTTGCTTGGTAACAGCCAATCCCAAGCGTTTAATAGTCCAGTGAAATGTCAGAAAATCTAGGTACATGTATTGAAATTATTGATTTGATTTCTTCTAATTAAAATGTAACTAAAAATAAATACTTGTGCATAATTTCTAACGTTACTTATTGCTTTAAATCGTTAATCGTGCTTTAAAACTTGATTATGCACTAGATTTATACTCTAGTGTGGTCCGTTTGAAATTTAACACATAGAGAATGAAATGTATATATTATCTATGATATTTCATGTAACTATAAATACATTTCTAATATTATTGATCAAATCTTACGATTTTCTATATTACCATATTCAAAGCTGCGTCCGTGCTAAATTGTATGTGATCTTAATCTGGTCTATTAATAGTGTTAAAATCAATGTGATGTATAGTTTAACAAGAACATAAAGTGCATATCTGGAACGTAATTTAGTAATCTGATGGATGTGTCGTAAATAAAGTAGTAAGGATGTAGTGCATAAATTAACGTTAGAACACGAGCAAGAAGAGCAAATGTTCTTCTAGTGTTATACGAAATGTATGTGACCCGATTTTTTAATTTATAGTAAGTGCTAGTTGCAGTGGCTTCTTAAGCTTTATTGCTCGTCTGTCTACCTCTGCAACAACAACAACTTCAGTGTTACAGCACTATCTCACCTTATACAATATTGCCCTATTAATCACTTTGCTCCCAATAGCGAATAGTAGATTGTTCGGAATACAATTCTCCAAGAAAAATGCCACCATTCCTCGGAGAACTGAATCGCGGACTCGAATGATCTTCTATATCACTGAGTAGCTGCTTAACCTCTGCAGGTATCAATTCCTTAAGCAATATTTCTCTACACATATCCAAATTGATCCAAATCGGTGGTGTACTAGCTGAAAAGTGCACGGTGAAGTTTCTGAGAACTATACAATTACAGAAATGGACGGCTTAGATAAATTGAATATTATATCGCCTCGAATATCTATCCTTGGACCTTTACCTTTCATTATGTATACTAGTAATATTTTGAAGTCTACTAAAACCTATAACATATACATAGACATATGCTCATAAATCTTAATTTTGCCAACATTTTTTCTGAACAAAACTCACAAAAAACGAACGTTTTGGCTCGAAGAATAATGTTAAATTCGTAAAGAAAAATCTTAAATTAAACACTTCAGAACTCTTGCTGTAGGCCAAATTATAATCTTTGTAAATTTGAAGATGTAGTGAGAAAAATTACAAGCTTGAAGCTTGGTTAAGCATGGAAAATCAGAGTAAGTTTCATCTGGCTAGATTGGTTCACAAGTTATTTCTCTCTCCTATCATTTCTGTTGCAATTACATCATACGTTATTGTTAGTTAAAAAGAGATACTCGGTGGTCTTGAGAGTTTCTGGATTACATTCACGTCTAATTTATTGTTGATGGAGTAGGTGGTACTGTCTGGTCAATTATTGGTTTGTTTATATTTATAATTCACCTGTTTTTATCATTTGTTTCGATTTTGCACTTTTCTTCTTTTATATAATAGACATTGATCTGGTTGTTTACTGGTGGACCTAGTTGAGTAAGAATAGCTTAAGCTAGATTTAACCAGGTTTATGTATTATTATTATTATGGAACGTTGTGTGGAACTGTGTTGGAATGGAAATGCTGTTTGATTACAAGGTGAATTCCTGATTATATCCCAGAGCTATAACGGTGTGCAACATAAGGATAGCACGTATTGTACATATAAGAATTTTGCAGAACAGTACATTTGACTTGGAGTAAACTACGCGCTGCATATTTACCTAATATGTATAATAGAATTTTATCGAATCGTTTAGTATTTCCCGATCTGCACATATTTTTGTTTGAAAAGTTCTGCTCTAGCAGATTATGAATAGATCAGAAAACACTACAAACGCATAATTCCATATGCATTCCTATCTATAAAATAGTTGGCGTCGAAGATTTTGGTATTACTG